>RXPK01000836.1:0-125747 GCA_004143645.1 Protaetia brevitarsis | reverse complement strand
CAGGTTAGAATTAAAATCAAGTTTAAAATAGTCTCGTTTTAAAACAAAGTAAAATTAGAAAGTGCAATGTATTTTTTTAGTAAAATAGTAAAGAGCAGACATTAAATAGAACAATAAACAAACTTAAACAAACTACACTTTAAAATTCTAAGAGAATCATTTTATATTCTGAGTGCGAACATTACATCTCAACAAATAATTTTAAAGTGTCGTTTGTCTAAATTAGTGTTTTACTGTTTATTTAATGTTGTTTTTACATATTTACGTAAAAGATTACACTCACTATTTTATTTTGTTTTAAACCTGGACTTTTTAAACTATTTTAATCTAACTGAAGATGCTCGGCTAAGTGAAAACGGTCGTGCTACATTAAAAATTTTGTGGATAAACCTTGTTTTTCTTTTTTTCCTTTAAATACAACTGCACAGATCAAAATAATGGATTTATTAAATAGTAGTGTTTAGTTATTTATTAATTAGTGTTTTCATTAGAGTTAATTCATTTTTAATAGATTTTTTAAACATATAATAACAATTTCTACTTTTTTCCCTTTCTTTTTAATATTAACTATTGCATAGCTTAAAAATACAAAAATACTGTAAATTTATCTCTTCAGCACCTACAACATCTCTTCGTTTCATTTGTTTTAAATAATTTTCCATTTTAGAAGAAAGATAAAGCCTGGTCGAAAACAAACCGTAGCCAAACTTGATACAAAACCATCTTTGGTTGTTTAAATGTGTAGTCAACTGAAAAAAAAAAACTGTAATGTCATTAATAATTAAACAAAAACATGGTTTAACACTCCATGCAGAATTGCGCCGCTCATTTGTGCTTTTACGATTCATTTTTCGCCATTTCCCCATGTTAACTCAGTTTATTTTTCCAGTTGCCAACACTTGCCTTCTACAAGATCGTTTTCCATCTGTTCTAGAGGTCTGAATTCACGAGAGATCTACTGAATAAAGACAGGAAGACTGTCAAAATGATTGTAGGTCTGCCTGACTGGTCACGGAGACTGATAGGCACAATACACATAGGGCTCGCAGATGATGCAACCGCAATACTGCAAGAGGAGGAAAAACCAGTTAGTGCTGTGCCAAGTGAAGGCCTGCGAGACAATAAAGGAACCGCTCTCAAAGATATAGGCCTAACTAAGAGGGCAAAATTAGAGAGCGTCCTGCAAAAAAGGATCAAATAGATCTGAAAGGTCGCGGTGAAACAGGTCGATAGGCCAGCCCAATCCTAATCTAATCTATTCCATCTGTGCTATCCACTTCAATGTTGGACTACCTCTCTTTCTTCTACTATCTCATCTCCACTCCACCATATTTTAATTGTTGACTTCCTACTATTCTATTCTTTTTGTTTTAATTGATTTCACGATGTCTTCTACGTTTAGTTCGTCAAGTATTTCTTAGCTCCTTCTTGTTCTGTAAGTTCCACTTTCCATTTTTATGAGGCCTAATATCCTTCTAATAATCTTCCTTTCTGTAACTGTTAATGCGTTTTCTTCTTCTTTTTTGTCAGTTTCATTGTTTCAGCAGCATATAGGAGTCGGTATTATATCATGGTTTTGTATATTTCTATTTTAGTTGCTCGTGTCAGGATGTTGTTTTATATCATATCCTTACAGCTAAGCTATGATATATTCTGTTTGTTATCTGTATTTTCTCTTGTACTTCTATATTCCTTTCACCATTACGTACTTTTTATCGTGACCATAAAATACTTAAACTTCTTCAAACAGATGCTGGCTTATTTTAACATTGGTTATTTAGTTGCTTATTTTTAATTTTCATTATCTCAGTTTTCTGTTCGTTGATTTTAAATCCCATTTTTCTACCTTCATGCTCTATCCTCCTTATTAATTTTGTTATAATATATCGTTTCGTTGTTATTAATATCAGATCGTCGGCGTACGCAATGATTTGTGCTGCTCCTGATTTCAATGTAGTACCTCTCACGTCAGTTTTTCTTATTATACATATCGTAATTTTTAAAGCAGACGAACCACAGTAGGCTCTTGTCTGTCATCTCTTTGTCATTCGTCAATGATAATTTCGCTGATGGTTTTATGTCCTGTTGTGTGCATCCTAATGAAGGCGATATAGTTTCGTGGAAACTCCGCACACACTCGTATAATGAAATGGTGTGAATGTACCAAAAGAGGAAGCTTTAATTACAGCGTATGACGTGAACAATTTATATGGACGGGTATTTTAGTTGGCAACAGGCACAAGCGCCACATAAATCATTTTATAGTCGTATTAGTGTGCACATATATATGACAAAGGGTTTACCGTTTGGATTTTACGTTAGCAGTAAATTAATGAAGATGGAATACGTTGGCGATAGAAATTAAAGTTTCATTTAGTTTGTTTTTTTAACATAATGATTATAGATTCACTTTTAATAATTATTGATTTAACTTTTATTATGGTGAAGATAGATATTTTTAATTAGTATTGGTTTGTTTTGATTTAATCCCTGCCAATTCTCCGATTAGTGTTTAAGTTGTGATGTAGGCTTTGAAATGATTCATAATTTCGTAAATTGATTATGCAAGCCTGAAAAAATTGATCATAAGACACTGTAGTACAGTGAGAAAAGAGATTGCATTAAATGAAAAGTTTTATAACTTTTGGTTTTTATCACGTTCAACGAAAATAATATCTTTTCTCAGGAAAGTGTTTATTTTAATTGAAACTAGTGTGCTGTTTTGCCGGAAGACTATTTTCTTCTTAAGTACATGCTTTTAGACGAAAAGTAACCGTAATTAAATGGAATGCACCTCAGTTTTGTTTAATATTTTATAATGTCTTTATAACTTCTATTTAAGTAAGACAATACACATTACATATTATATTGTTATTATTATGTACATATTCAACAACATATTTTAGTTTCTTTTAACTATTATTGAATTATAAACAGTATTTTAAATAAAAAAAGCCAGACGTTTTGATTTATTATTTGCGTAGACACGCGTGTATACATTGATTTAAACCGTTTGCCTTTTAATGGAAAATGCAAGCACCTGTATTCAAGCCGAGTGCTTTTTTACGCGGAAGCATTTTAGTTTTATTCATGTTCCCACGCGCGTAAATCTCAGATACACAAACGATAATGAACAAAAGTGAATATTTTTCGCGCGAGGTTAAAGAAATTTAGATAATTGCAATCTTTTCAGTTAATGCTGATTTACTTATAAGCCAAAGAACTTTATAGCAGTATATAGTGTTTGAAGGTTTTAAAACTGTTATACACGGGAAAAACGATCTTGTTGTTTTCAACCATTTTTCATATATTTGGTTTACAGTCACCAAATTATTACATGATATTAAAAATATTCCTGTTATCAATCAAACAAATAATTTGGTTAGTAGATTTATTTGAAGCTAGCGCAGTATTTATTAATTTAACTAAACATTTACATGGAAGTAAAAATAAATATCGCATTTTATTTTCGTATAGCAGTTTTCTCCCCGTATAATACAGCAGATGAGCAGATATACTTATGTGTAGTAAAGAAATTTTCGCATAGATGGCGCATCTCCTATTTCATTCCAGCAACAGATACTATTTCCCACTAAATAGACTGGAAACTATGATCGTAACATACTAATCTGGTATATTTAATAAAACAACATCTGATAGGAGTCATCGCCATTGAAAGGACGATTTCTTTAACTGCACACTAGAGTGCTAGGGTGGTCACTGTGACCAACTCCCCCAATACTACTGGGATTTACAACATTCTAACGGCAAATCCCTCCTTAGTGCATGGGTTTTTGGAGATAATTTATTTTCATTTCGATTGAAAATGATCACGGCATTTTCTTGTGTTTACGCTTAAGTCTAAAATGAATAAATGTTATAAGAAAAGGACAAACCTCTTGAATCAAAATGCTTACGGTTTTCTGCCAATCTGCATAGTTTTCAAGTTCAAAATAAAGAGTACTTGAATCAACTATCAATATCTTTCACTTAAAAGAATAAACTGTTTCAACGAAAAATATATTATTTTCCAAGAAATGCGTAAATTGAAAATTATATTCCGCTTCAAGGAAACAGCAAATCATGTTGGCCATATAGAAAACGCACAAAACTGTTGGTTTAATGCAATTCATTTTAAATGAAAAGGATATTTCTGTCAGTGTACGATTGTAATAAATAATATCACAATTATATGTACTTTATTGCCACAAACAGTGTGTACATTGATGTATCCTCAATTAATGAATTGGAGATAACTTTTTTTCTGCTTAATCCGCATTTCACGTGTAAACATTCAACATAACCAATAAAAACGAAAAATCAAATGAGGCAACTGTTCAGTGGCGCTTAACTTTGTATTGTCAATCTGAGTCACTTTGAAAAGATCACTCTGTATGTCTTTCCAGAAAAAATATATACATTTTTTAATGTATTGCTGTAGAAAACCAACAGTGTAAACGAGAGAGGACATTAATATAAATGAAAGCTGAGCGCTTAATAGCAACGTCCAAGGATTGACAAAGTGTACACGAAATTTATAATATCAGAATAAATAAAAGCACTTACATGGAAAATGCATTACCTAACATAATTACATACTAATATACTGGCATTAATCACATGTCATTGTTCTCCCAAACAATAACTCTAATAATGTTTCGACTATGAAAATGAAAAGTTGAGTGGATATACATCATATAATACAATAATCCCACCAAAATTATGCCTTCGAATTAAGTGAAATTAGGTAAACCAAAACTCACACAGTACACTTTCGAATTATTAATTAAATAATTGTGTAATCCACCAGAAATGCATATTGTAACAATACAATGATCCTTTACCACGCTATGACAAACCTATTCCACAATGTAATTATAGATTTATAATATCTCTGCCGACTATGTAATTATATCCTAATGACATTATTAGCGACTAAATATCCGTATTGGAGTGTATTGTTCCTCCTATCCCAGTCGTCAGTGGGGTGAAATTTCATCCCTATCAGAATTAATTCAATTACTTGACAGTTGGCTAAAGTAACATAATAGTTGGTTAGATTAGGAAATATTTGATAATGTACGTCGAATTATTCCAGGAGAATGAAATTATCACATATATAATTTTGATTTTGAAAATGACGTTCACATACACATAAAAAAATTTTAGATAATTTTTCTTGGTACAAATCACTATTTATGATAATGGAAGTAAATGCACAGAAACTTAAGGAAAATCTCGAAATGTTTAAAATTTTTTCATAATACAAGTATTTCACGTGAATATTATAGGAGAATCTCTGTTTCTTAGAAAAAAATCTCTGGCATTGTAATATTACCAAGAAAAATATTAATATTGCCACGGAAAGTTCCACTAAATGGGAATAAGTTAGATTTAAGAAAAAGATGTGTTCAGAGATGACAATCGGATTACCGGAACCTCGTTGGCGATTTGCGAGCATCGCACTCGTGAGGGGATTGGCGACGAGGTATTGGGAATTCAGGTTGTGATCTCCGAGGAGTGCGTTGTGATTAAAGAGGAATAAATTGTTATAAAGTGTTTCAATATCAACCGCGTCACCAGGATAAGTACTTTTTAATATTCCCTATTTATAAGTAAAATCAGAGAAGCGAGTAGCTCAAACCCCCAACCCTTGAGCAAAGGGGCGCGACATTTAGGAAAAGTCGCGACAATATCTCTTAGGAAAAATTTAAAATTTCTTACAATTTGGAAAATTACAATCATAAATACAGTAATTTTCAAATGACGTTCACGTTTCACGTTGAAAATTGCTGTATATATGACTGTAATTTTCCAGTGATACCACTCAAAAAAGTAGTTCATAAAAAGTATTGTAATAAATTTCATTATTTGTATATTACAACGGGGTTTCGCCGTGTGTCAAAACTCCCTGAAGAAGCTGTCAGTATGAACAGCGAAACGTCGAGCAAAAGTTTTAACCCGCAAGAAGCTGTTAGTTATAGTTACACCGGCCGTGAAAGCTTACGCAGTGTTATTTGTATATTACACCCAGATATTCGGTGTTTAGTTACAATTACTATATTTCTGTAATACCTTTAACAAAATAGACTTGAATATAAATACAATAAGTACTATATACTTCATCCTAACATTTATTATAAAATTCATATTAAAACTTATTTAGTATTTTTTAACGTATAGATTATATAATGTATGACACTGCATTACAATTTTAATCCGCGAAATAATACTGTCAGTATAATGGTTTTTATTATATGAAATAACTTCTACTATATAAATGTATAATATTTTTATATTGACTAGTATTATAAAATACTGTTCTCCCTATAGGTAAAATATGTTAAGAGATATTATATTTCTCATATTCGGTAATATCTATTTTTTTTGAGTGAAGGAAATAAGTAAGGCCCGCATGCGTTAACTTAGAATGGTTCAAGTCAGACGTAGGCAGAAATGACATGCTGTTCGACCACACTATTTTCTTGTTGTCTTGGAACTATTATACTCATTACTAACAGGTGGTATTAATTCATATTAGAAAATCTGTTTGTTGTTCTTTTAAGGCTTTAAGTCTGTAACGCACTCTGCTACAATTTGAACATGGAATATCCGAAACAACTTACATGCTCATTGGAATTAATTTAGGATTATCTGTTAAAAACTGATCCACACACTAGAAAATTTAGTTAATTTTTCTTATGGTATAAATCACTTTTTTGGACAATTTACCACATTCAATGGGGGTATATAATTAATATTCACATAACATTTTATGTGAATATTAATGGAAAAAATTCTGTTTCTTAGAAAAAAAATCTTTAAGATTGTAAATGCTACCATTTTTTTTGTTTAGTGTATACATATAATATCATTATCATTTTTAGAATGATTTTACCACGCTGCCAATAAACTACTTTTTCTTTAATGATGCAAAATGCAAATGTAGTTATGGTATTCAAATTATGCATGGCATTCCAGAATATAATAGATTGTGTTATTTTAAAATTGCAAAATTTTAGGTGTTATATTTACAAAAAATTCTAGGTTCATTGCACCAATTTCGAATGTGTGAATGTATAATGGAAACGCCTACATATAAGGTTTTTGGGTGTTTGCCAGGCAAAAAATAGTATTATCACATGTGGTGACGAACATAATACAGAGTTCTTTCTCGAGTTTCTGGCTTAATTCAGATCGTAGGATAAGATTACTTATGTTGAACCATTTTCTAGTAAATTCAATTTTTTCTTGGCAGTTTGTAGAAGTAATAAAGGTTTATTTAATAAGAATAAATTCTCAATTTAACGCTGAGCTATCCTAATATTTAGACTACATCAAAATATTTTCTTTTTTCATTTGTTATAAACTGTTCAATTTATTTTCAATATTAATGTTGTATGCAGAGTGATTCTCAATATATGCGACAAACTTTAAGCGCTGATTCCTGGGGTTATTTTGATCATAAAAGTTCATAAGAACATATGTCCAAAATCGCTTAGTTTTAAAGTTATACAATGTTTAATAGTAAGTTAACATAATTAATGTTTTTATTATAAATTAACAAAATAATTAGTAAAACAAAATTAACTTATACTAACTGTTGAAAATGACCGCTCCCAACTGCAATATAAGCTTCTATCCTCCGTCGTTTTGACTGGCGAGTCCGTTCTAAAATACCAGGGGTATTTCGAATTGTTTGTAAAGCTGCGATAATACGATTTCTTAGTTCATCGACATTTTCAATGGGAGTCGTATAAGCTGATGATTTAAAGTGACCCCAGAGAAAAAAGTCCAAAGAATTTAAGTCTGGAGACCCCGTCCTATCCACCGATCTGGATACGTATTGTCCAAAAACTCGCGAGCAACTAAACTAAAATGCGCTGGAGCACTGTCATGCATAAAATACATTTGTATTCTTAATTGCAACGGAACTTCTTCCAGCAGTAGGGGTAGCTCCTCTTCAAGAAAGTTGCGGTATACCTCGCCATTTAACCGCATCGGTAAAAAAGGTGGACCTATCAAGTGATCTCCAACAATTCCGGGCCACACATTGACAGAGAATTGATGTTGATGACGGGCATTCACTAGTTCGTGCGGATTTTCTTCGGCCCATATACGATTATTATGAAAATTAATAATCGCGTTTCTAGAGAAAGTAGCCTCGTCGGTGAAGAATATTTGAGCCAAATAGTCAGGATTTTGTGCGATTTTGTGTTGCAACCATTGACAAAAAGCCACTTTTTGCGGAAAATCTGCCGGCAAAAATGCCTGCACCCGTTGAATGTGATATGGATACAACAGTTGATCTTTCAATATTCTCCAAACTGTGGCCTGACTAATGTTTAAAGCAAACGCAATTTTTCTGGTGCTTGTAGTAGGATGTTCCTCAATTTCATTTAGTACCATTTCTTCAACTTGTGGAGTTCCTCACTGTAGATGGGTGTCCGTTATCAGTCGTCCGTTTTTTTTTAAATTTCCCGTTTCACTAAGACGTTGGTGAAGACGGGCAAATATTGAACGATGCGGGATGATACGGTTTGGGTATCGTTCTTCATAAAGACGTCTAGCAGCACGCGAATTTCCATTGGCAAGACCGTAAACGAAATGCATATCACACATCTCAGCATTCGTGTAATTCATTTTAGAAAAGAGAAACTGGCAATAAACAGAATGAATACTCTGACAACTATTGACAAATATTGAAATGACAAATAAACAATTCCTTCTCAACACATTAGTTTTTGAAGGAACCAACTGTGATATTATATGGTGTTAGTCATAGTTCATAATTTATTATTAAACATTCAATAACTTTAAAACCAAACCGTTTTGGACATATACTCATATGAACTTTTATAATCAAAATAACATCAGGAATCAGCTCTTAAAGTTTGCCGCATGTATTCAGAATCACCCTGTATAGCATAGCATGTTACTAGTAAGTAAAGACACTCGGTCAATATTCATAACATCCACTTTGTTGGTAGAATCATCAAGTTCATTCTCATAAAATGATACATTGTATTGTACACATGTTTGTATTGGAGTTAATTCTATGTCCTGTCATATGAAAGTTTGTATATTTGTTACATTAAAAACTGAATATACTTAACAGTAAATATTTGTCTCTATGTATTAGTGTTTACCTCATTTCCATAATTTTTCGGTACCTGCCGCAGAAATAGTGGATAATCCCCGTTAAACATCATTAGTCAAATCGTCATCTACGGACAACTGTACCTGTGATTAGTGGATAATAATTTTATCCTTATGAGAGAAAAAGCGATATAAATAGAACAAAAGAGTGGTCATACATACATAAAGTTGCTTTGCCCTAATAAACAAATCCATACTTGTTAATACTGTTAATACCAATAAATAAAATAAAACAGAATAATGCAACAACGTGAATAACAATACTCCTTTACCCATAAAGTAATATAAATACAAACAAGGTAATCAATTATAGTATCATATCATATATAGTACATACATAGATTACCAGTTGATACAGCACCTTTCTTTATAAATAATGCAATCGATACAAGACACGTTTCATAGATACATTTAAAAACATGCATGTGTCCTTCTATGAACACATTGCGTTTACGTAAATAATTAATGCATGCTACATATATTATAGAATGTTCTCTCTGGTATTGTTAGCGCCAGCCGGAACCTACTAACTATACTAGAAAATATACCTAGTGATAAAAATAGAGGGAAGGCAGTTGAAAATAACATAATGTCGGCACTAGCTCATCCACGTTGACCGTTGCTCTGTTATGACAATAAACAGAAAGAGACATCGTAAATTACTACTAACATTCCTGCGCTAGTTCGCGAAGGTGAAGCATGTTTATTTACATTCTGTAGTTACACATATAGTATGTATATGGATAGATATAGATAGAATAAAAGCTAGAAAAAGAAATATACAAGGTCTTTGCGTAAAGTAATAAACGGATGAAATATCCAGTCACTCCGCGCTACACGAAATTTAATTAATAATTGTTTCGGGAATACATTAATTCCCATTTTCAATCGAAGACTAAATGAATTAAAAAAAATCTATTATCTGAACATCGAGATCCAGAGAATTATCCACGACTCTGAACTATCTATCTATTTCGACTGTACATTTAGCGTCTGTTCGCGCAAATGCTGTCTTATCGAATATGTGTGCGTGGTGTTGCGAAAATGGGCTAGTACTCAATGCGACAAAAACAAGCATGCTACAGTTTCGTGCTAGCTCCAGTATAAGTAGTAGTTGCTACATCAAGCATGATGGCAAGTCAATTTCCACTGGCGGTAATGTTGGGTTTCTGGGATTGACTGTGGATTGTGTTCTCAAATTTGAGCAACATTGTACCTCACTTCTAAGTAAACTGTGCTCAGCGTATTATGGAGTTAGGAATTTGAGAAGCACCGTAGATGTTGGCACTTTGCGAATGTTTTATTTTTCGTACGTGGAGTCTCGATTGAGATATGGACTCATTTTTTGGGGTTCGGCTAGTTGTGCGAGCAAGCTTTTTATATATCAAAAAAAGATTTTGCGGTGTATGGTGCCTTTGTGGTCACTCTATTTATATGAATTATTAATATTTTATAAGTGCAACAAAAATTACTTTATTAAAAACGCCGATGTATATAGCAACATGAGAACTCGTTCTCATAGTCATGTCAGTGTGCCGATTCACAGAACAACTTTGTTTGAGCGGGGCCCATACTACAGGTGTGCTGTTTACTTCAATGCGCTGCCAAGACATATAAAGATGGTTAGTACTTTTAATTCGTTTAAACAGCTATTGAAAGCCTATATTCATGAGCATTCATTTTATAGTGTTGATGAGTACTTGATATGACGGGTAATGGTTCTGCTTTTACTGTTGTCTTTTATTTTCTACATTTATATGTTTTTTTAATACTTATTTTCGTGTTTCTGATTTTATTGTATTTATAATATTGACAATGTCTATGTTGTTTACGACTAAAGACAATAAACATTATTATTATTATTATTATCTTACCCCCACAAATCCATCAACGTTGACTGGCGGGGAAGTGAATCTCCTAATTCAGTTAGTTATTCGAATATTTCTTTCATATATGTAAGGTAGAATGGTGGGTACGGCTGCGTAATCATTTAATGTTTTTATATAATGTTATATAAAGTTGTTTAATAGAAGAAAAAGGATGATATTTCGTAATATTCAATTCCTATATGTACAGCTCCTCCCACAAAAAGGTTAACAATCTGAATCGTTATTTTGATTATATATTCTCATGTTGAACTATACATACAACTGTGTTTATTGGAGGTAATTTTATTCACGCCAGCCGAAGAGTAGCCTACATACGTAATGTTTACTCGTATTTGATAAATTCATATTTTATGTCCGCTATTCATTTGGTAAATTGTCTATGAAAGTTGATTTGACGACCTTCATTTATTATTATTATTTTCAAATAAGGGTATCCATTCAGTTTAAGGCGCAACAAGTTTGCAGCAAAAACCACAAAGGGAAGCATTTGTGTTTATCTGATATTCGCCTGTATAAAACATATTTTTCATTGAAACCTCGCATAACTAAAATACATACAGTTACAGACAAATGTCATACGCATATTCTTTCATAATAAAATTAATAAAACATTTCAATTAAAATTTTGCATAACTTTAATTTTTTTTATTATCACTCAATACTTCCTAAATAGTTAGGTTCTCATTGCTTTTCTACAATATAATACTGAAAAATAAATTGGAATTAACTCTTGTCTGCGATTATATATCTCGACACTGATATTAGGTCTCTCTTATATTTTTAATAGTAAAAAAATTAGAACACTGAATAGTTGAAATGAAAGCAGTAGGTGTTGCAGAAATCAAGGCAAAAATCGGCAAATATGGGACAATTTTGTGTTTCAGCACGATAACTGTCCCGTGCAGAAATCGCAAATTGTGCAAGAATGGATACGTTCCGCAAACATTTATTTAACAAGTATTGACCTGGCCTCTAAATAGTCCGGACTTAAGTCCTATTGAAAATGTTTGAGCTGCATTAAAGCAGAATATATATTTATACATATATAAAGACTTCATTCCAGAAAATGCAGATAAACTATGAGAAACTTCTAGGAAGTAATCGACAGTAATGAGGACTGGAGACATTGGATGCTTCAAAATTGAAGGAATGAATTTATGCAAATGTTATAATTAGATAAAACAATAAAATAAATTTATAGTGAGAACATTTTGTTATTACAGTATCACATGTGTATATGTATGATACGTTACTAGCAAAGAATGTCCTTGCATTTACTATTGAAAACTATGTATTTTATTTATATTCAAATTACTAAGCATCGGAAAAAAAACTGACACTTTATATATTTATTTATTTCGAGTGCAATTCCATAAATACTACACATAATGAAATCCGACATGTTGAACGTCAAGATATCTATTTGTGAGCCGGCACATTACATTGATGTATTTTGCGAAACAAAAAAAAATCTGACAGACCTTATATACCTACCAATATCATCATGGAAAACATCATTTTATACCGAACAAAAAATTTAATCAAAATATGGGAAATATGTCAGAAACATTTTTCACGAAATTGATATTCGTACGTTCATACATATTGTGCGTGCGTGACTAACAAAATTTCGATTGCAAATTCGCAGTTCGTTGTAAATCGGTTTTATGTCAATTATCTTTTTTTTTTTCGATATTCATTTTATTAATTAGGAATTAATTATCTTATACATACTGGAACCGCTAATAAACATACATAAAATGAAGTATTTCCCAATTAGTCATTTCAGCAAATGAATGTAGGTACCTACATAAAACATGATTTTGTTTTTTAAGTTGCGCAAATATACAATACTTATGATATTTTTTTATCTTTTATACATACTGATGCACTATCTGATAGGAAATGTCTCATATCAATGAAATCATTAGCAAATATTGCACCAGCCAGTATCGAAAATTATATAGAGAAATGTAAAAACTTCGAAACAATACAATACACACAAACGGGATATATCTACCTATTACCATATGAGAGTTGATTTGAAATATCTATTGTTTCGTCGCTCTTAATTGTCAAAAAAGCCACAATCGTTAATCCAGCCTTTCATTTATTGACGGCATACAGCTAATTTACTCTCCAGTATGTCAGTAATACCTAGAATTTATTTTATTTTAAATTTAACTTATTGAGTATTTATTTTCGCCATAGATATTATTCGATTTCATCTTATTTAGGTAAACACGTAAACAGGTGGTATTTGTAACGTAATTTTAGTTCTATTTAAGCTGTATATGTGTGTGCGCGTTGACGTAAGCGGCCTCATGAAAATCTCAGGTGAATAACAGCATTTGGCGCGAATCACGCGGACAGCGTAACGTTTCGGATTGGCGGACGGCCGAAGAAAGCGCGTGAGGGCGCGTAGGAATTCACGCGAACAAGGAAATCGACATCCAGTGCTCGAAGTACGCGAACGTGCGAGTGGGCTCAAGGGCGGTTGTGCAAGGACCCGCCATTAAGTGCTGGTCACAACACAGTTATATATATTATAAAAACGCATCGCGTAGCGAGCTGTTGGGGTGCCGCGATAGCAAAGTGTATTGGTACCAAGGAATAAACTTCCTGAGAAAGTCATATGGAAATTTTTGACGCGTGCGCTCATAATCGAATTGAAGTTGTGAAGTCTTTTAAAGATAAAGCGGTATGTGGCGCTTAATAGTTAATATGAAAGACATATTTATATGTACAGAGTGTATTAAAAGTCGGTTCGTCATTTAATTTTAAAACGAAAAGTTCCTGAAAATATATGTGGTACGTTTTGTTTAGTAACCTTTGGAATTCTGACAATTACTGCATCGAACCTAAAAACCAACGCATCATTCTAATTTCGTTGTAATACTAGTTCTGTTTTCGTTTGCATTCAGTTTAAACTTTTCGGCGATATCTGCGTTTGCTAATGCTGAAATGGCGAATATGCATTTTTTGTGTGAATTAACCAATGGTAATGCCTTAGAGGCTAGACGTATGTACACTCAGCGTTATCGAAATAAACGCTTACCATGTTCTGAAACGTTTACTAAACTGCATCTTAGTTCACAAGAAAGTGAAAGTTTTGCAAGATGAAGGGATATTATTAGACGACCTAGAAATACGAAAACTGCACAACTTGAAGGTAAGGATCTTCAAATTTTGACGAAGATCCAAAATCGAGTACCAGAAAGGTAAATACTATTTGGAATATTATAAAAAAAAAATTATCGTATCCTTACCATATTCAACGTGTTCAAGATTTGCTACCTAATGACTATCAGCTTCGTATGCAGTATTGCCAATGGTTTTTAAGAAAAATTGCAAACAATCCCAATTTTGCTGTCACTGTATTGTTTACAGATAAAGCCCAACTTCTCAATACATGGTATTATGAATTTTTATAATACCATGGGTTTTTAAATAACCTTTATTCAAACCGCTGGATAGGACGAGGATTTTCACACCCATGGCCTCAAGGTCACCTGATCACAATCCTTTGGATTTTTATGTGTGGGGATATTTATAATCACTCGTTTATACAACCCCGATCTTTAATTTAGAAGATCTTCAAAATCGCATCATAGACATGTAATGTTATTAACAAAACTCCTGGTTTTTTCGGAAAAACGGATTCTGCAATCCACTAGATGTCGGTCGGATGCTTGTATTTTAGCTGGAGGCGCACGTTTTGAACATCTGCTTCGAAATGTACTACTTCTATGTTATATTAGTCACAATGTTATTGCTTCCATTAAAATAATAAAAACATTGAGCACCTTGTATATCGTTAACGACAAAGTTTATCATACGTGTTTATAGAAACTTTTCGTCTTAAAATTGAATGAGGAAATCGCCCACAACAATATTTGAGATTACTTTCGAAACATCCTGTATATACATATTAAGTATACAGGGTGATTTTCAATATATGCGTCAAACTTTAAGAGCTGATTCCTGAAGTTATTTTGATCATAAAAGTTCATATGAGTATATGTCCAAAACGGTTTGGTTTTAAAGTTATTGAATGTTTAATAATAAATTACGAACTATGACTAACACGATATAATATCACAGTTGGTTCTTCAAAAACTATTGTGTTGAGAGGGAATTGTTTATTTGTCATTTCAATATTTGTCAAAGTATTCATTCAGTTTATTGCCAGTTTCTGTTTTCTAAAATGAATTACACGAATGCTGAGATGTGTGATATGCATTTCGTTTACGGGTCTTGCAATGAAATTCGCGTGCTGCTAGACGCTTTATGAAGACGATACCCCGAACCGCATCATCTCGCATCATTCAATATTTGCCCGTCTTCACCAACGTCTTAGTGAAACGAGAAATTTTAAAAAACGGACGGCTGATAACGGGCACCCACCTACAGTGAAAACTCCACAAGTTGAAGAAATGGTACTAAATGAAATTGAGAAACATCCTACCACAAGCACCAGAAAAATCGAGTTTGCTTTAAACACTAGTCCGGACTCAGTTTGGAGAATATTGAAAGATCAACTGTTGTATCCATATCACATTCAGTGGGTGCAGACACTTTTGCCGGCAGATTTTCCGTAAAGAGTGGCTTTTTGTCAATGGATGCAACACAAAATCGCACAAAATCCTGACTACTTGGCTCAAATATTCTTCACCGACGAGGCTACTTTCTCTAGAAATGCGATTATTAATTTTCATAATAATCATATATGGGCCGAAGAAAATCCGCACGAACTAGTGAATGCCCGTCATCAACATCAATTCTCTGTCAATGTGTGGGCCGGAATTGTTGGAGATCACTTGATAGGTTCACATTTTTTACCGATGCGGTTAAATGGCGAGGTATACCGCAATTTTCTTGAAGAGGAGCTACCACTACTGTTGGAAGAAGTTCCGTTGCCATTAAGATTACAAATGTATTTTATGCATGACGGTGCTCTAGCGCACTTTAGTTTAGTTGCTCGCGAGTTTTTGGACAATACGTATCCAGATCGGTGGATAGGACGGGGAGGTCCACAACCGTGGCCTCCTCGGTCTCCAGACTTAAATCCTTTGGACTTTTTTCTCTGGGGCACCTTAAATCACTAGTATATACGACTCCCATTGAAAATTGTCGATGAACTGAGAAATCGTATTATCGCAGTTTTTCAACAATCGAAATACCCCTGGTATTTTAGAACGAACTCGCTAGTCAATACGACGGAGGATAGAAGCTTGTATTGCAGTTGGGGGGCGGGCATTTTCAACAGTTAGTATAAGTTAATTTTGTTTTATTAATTATTTTGTTAATTTATAATAAAAACATTAATTATGTTAATTTACTATTATAAACATTGTACAACTTTAGAACTAAGCGATTTTGGACATATGTTCTTAAGAACTTTTATGATCAAAATAACCCCAGGGAATCAGCGCTTAAAGTTTGTCGCATATATTGAGAATCACCCTGTATAGTAGAGTTATTTAGTATTTTTCGGAGTCGGGGGGCTCCAGTTCATGAGCCATAAAGTACGAGCCGCCACTGGAAAAAGCCCAAACATCGACTCACACTCTATCTAGCAATCAGCATCGTCAAGAATTTCACGTCATGAGTACCGAACTAAACCAACTATCGTAATTAGGGATCTGTTTCATACGTCGACTGGAAATACGAAATACAACGGAAGTTTTGCGAAACCCTGCAGCGAATTTCGTTCCTCGGATCGGCGATATTCGATTACCGTTAGACCGAAACTTCTGCAACGCCAGCGTTCTTCAATTCCCCCCTAAATCGAGAACGAACTCAAGGAGGACACACTTCGGCGGCATCATCGCGATGTTGTTCTTTACCTCGTTCCCGTCAAACCAAAAGCACCCAGAAACCCGTAGAGACCAGGCAGAAGCTAATAATAACCTCCACAGACGCTTCTCTTTCACCTTAGGTGTTATACGTTTAAGCCGAAACGAAGTAAAAACAGGGGAAGAACCAGCTGTTGTTTTCGCCTTGCTACTTACTACTTACCGATTCTATATAGGCGCGCGTTCAGCGCCCTCTGCGCATCTCGATTTTAACTATACAGGCTGTTCCTAAATATCATGCACATAAGGAAGGGGGTAATTATTTGGTTTATTTTGTGCCTAAAATTTCATATAAACATAGGTCTGCAAACGCTCGTTACCAATCTGCAGGGTGTTGAAATTTCAAGATTTTTTCACTTTTTACTGTATAGCTCCTACAGTTTTTGAGATATTTGCTCAAATTTGGAAGGTTGTTACGCTATAAAGGCCTGCATCATTAGCCATGCCAAATGATGATGTAAATCTACAGGGTAATATTTTTTCGGGGTCATGCCGTCTTTTCCCACCCTGAACTTTTTTTGCGATGCGCCACTGCTAGATTCTAAAATACGCAATAAATTCTCTGTCTTGTTCAGAAACTTTTTGATCTCTTGTATTTTTTTCTTATTTCTGCCGTTATCGAGAAAAAAAAATAGAAAACAATTTTCTGTAATTCGCCAGAGAAAATTATTTTTTTTTAAAATGGCCTAGTAGGCTCTGGCTTTATTCAGATAATCACTTGAGTTTATTAATTTGACAACTGACATTAGAAATCGTAACTTGTGTCCTGTATAAGTAAAGTTTAAATTGCAAACTGTAAGGTGTAAAAGTGTTTTAAATACTCGTTATAATTTTGTAATATGCCAAATGTCATAATTCTGAAATGGCTGACATGCATTTTATCTACGGCCTTGCGAATGGAAATGCAAGAGAAGCCAGGCATCTGTACATGGAGCGCTATCCCAATAGAATGATACCCGAACATCGAATATTTTCAAATATTTATAGGCGTCTTGGTGAAACTGAAACTTTTAAAAAGAATACTAATGATGCAGGTGAACCACGTACTTGTTAGAACACCACAGATCGAAGAGGCTGTTCTGAATGAATAGACAGACATCCTCGCACCAGCACCAGAAAAATCAGTGAACATTTAAATATTAGTCATTAAGTTGTTTGCGTATTTCTACGTGTTTCCCTGCTATAACCTTACACATTCAAAGAGTGCAGGCTCTTCTTCCCCGACACTTCCCTTTAAGGATTGAATTTCTGCATGGTACTAATAACCTAGCAGCAGACGGCATTTTTAATTGTAAAATCCTTTTTACCGATGAAGGGAATTTTTCAAGGACTTCAATTATGAATTTCCACACAACCACACGGGGCAGATGAAAATCCACATGAAATTGTACAAACGCATTTTCAAGAACAGTTCTCATTAAATGTATGGGGTGGTATAATTGGAGATAATTTGATTGGTCCTTGTTTTTTGCCTGGTCGACTTATTGGTCAGTCATACAGGCTGTTTTTGCAGAATGAATTGCCTTTATTACTTGAAGACTTGCCCCTTTACTTAGAAACAATGTGGTATATCCACGATGCGCCCCATCACATTTTTTCTATTTTGGCTCGGGATTATTTAAATGAAGTATATGAGAATAGGTGGATAGGAAGAGGTGGACCTCAGCCTGGCCCCTAGGTCCCCTGACTTAAATAGTATAGATTTTTCCTGTGGGGACATCTCAAATCTCTAGTGTATACAACACCTGTGAATACTGTTGATGACTTACGAAATCGAATAATCGATGGATTTGAAACGATAAGAAATATCCAGGAGTATTTGAGAGAGTGCGAGCATCAATGAGAAGAGAGCGGACGCCTGTATAAGGGTTGGAGGAGACACTTTCAAGAATTGTTGTAGCATAAGTTTCCTTGTCATTGTTATTAATTAGGGTTTTTTGTTATTAGTTATGTTACTTTGTATTGTAATAAAACAATGCTACGAAAACCGGGTCATCCTATTTTTTTAACAGGTAGTAGCACCTTAACTCTTAAAATTAATAAACTCAAGTGATTATCTGAATAAAGCCAGAGCCTGCTAGACCATTTTAAAAAAAATAAATTTCTCTGGCGAATTACTGAAAATTGTTATCTATTTTTTTTTCTCGATAACGGTCAGAGATAAGAAAAAAATACAAGAGATCAAAAAGTTTCTAAACAAGACAGAAAATTTATTGCGTATTTTAGAATCTAGCAGTGACGCATCGCAAAAAGTTCAGGGGTGGGAAAAGAGGGCATGACCCCGAAAAATTATTACCCTGTAGATTTACATCATCATTTGCATGGCTAATGTGCAGGCCTTATAGCGTAACCTACCTTCCAAATTTGAGCAAAATATCTCAAAAACGGAGGGGCTATACAGTAAAAAGTGAAAAAAATCTTGAAATTTCAACACCCCTGCAGATTGGTAACGAAGCGTTTGCAGACCTATGTTTATATGAAATTTTAGGCACAAAATAAACCAAATAATTACCCTCTTCCTTATGTACATGATATTTAGGAACACCCTGTATATAAACGAGGTGTCGCGCGAATTTCACCCGCGAGGGTTTTATAAAGCGGTATTTACATTTAAGCGCCGCGCCGCGCCGTAAGTATCGATTCGCATTTAATTTAGATTTATCGCTGCGGAAGATCGCGAACAGTCGTTATATTGTAGGTTATCGGATGGCGTCGAGGTAAAGCGGATTATTTATGGGGACGCGTTCCGAGGAGCTATTTATGTATGTGCCGGGCGTTTTCGGGGGCGAATCGCGAGGACGTGTTCGTATCGGGGGGTTGCTCCGGCGTTGATTGCACAAACAATGCTGAAACAGCGGCGATAAATAACGCGGGAAGAGAGGAAAGAATGGCGAACAACACCTGAGGGAATATTAAAGTGTTTCCGTATTGATTATATGCACTAAGGGATAACTGAAGTAATTCTGGTCTGATTGTGGGAGTTTACAATTTTACTTTAAGGTTTGATCCCTTAATTTTGATCATTTTCGTTGTTCTCCTATAGTGCAGTCCTATATGCAGTGTGATTGAATTTATGTAAAAACATTTATTAAGCAATACACAGGCTGATCCAACTTAGGTGGTCAATATTGCTATCTCCGTTAATATTATTATTACGATGTTGGTTAAATTAGCAAAATAGTAGTATATTTCATGTTGATTAACGTACAATCAATAGAAAAACAATTGACTTGCGCGTTTGCTAGATAACTGTCAAAGTAATGTTTTTTTGTAATGGATCACCCTTTCAGACTTTCTTAATTACATGAAAAATTGTAAAAGTTTAAAATAAAATAAAAAAAACAGAATTTTTAACCCAGTGACGCAATCAAACAAACAATTTATTTTTAACACAAGGCGTTAAATTACAATTGTGCAGAAAAAACCGTGAAGTGAAGGTTCTGGCCTAAATTAAAAACTGCACTAGGCTCTAATTTAAAATAGGACAATGTAATTTCCTAAGCATAGCAATAACGAAAGATTTTATTTGTTCAGGAAGATTATTCAATATCTTTGAACTTCTATTCACGTGGTTTCAACAAATTAAAATCATCTAAGCGTGGACAAATGCTAGAAATTTACAAAAATGAAAAACCTAAATGAAAGAACAAAGCTTCTACTCACCCAAACGAGGTGATAGAAAAATTAAAAATGATACAGGCAACAAATAGTTTACAGAAATTAACTCTTTAAAAATATAAATGAGAGAAAAAAAAACTAAAATAAATCTCCTAAACAAAAATAATAATTGATCTACTATCTACAAGTGCACACTTATACATTAACAAATTATTACAATAAAAATTCCTTGACTGACTATAATTAAAGAAGAAAATTAAATTAAAAATACGTCTACTCACGTCAATAGTCGAACAAGGAAGTCCTTAACAAAATCCTACAATTGTTTTTCTTACAAAAATCCCTCTCTCAAAATTCTTACAATGCAGACGTAGAACAATACAAGATAATATTTAATAGAATACGCATTAATCAGCACAGCCAACAATAGACATTTGAATGACTGGATTGATTAAAAAAAATCTAACACTAACTAATTAAAATCATTCAATAAACTCTTAAATTAAACTTATACAAAATAAAACAATATTGTGAAAATTCTCGGTAAATTGAAAATCAGCTGTTCAAACAAATAAATCACAACAAGCAAAATATGCAACTTAAAATACACCTCAGCGATAAATGGGTTGTATAAACCACAGCAGTACGTTAATCAACATGAAAAATACTACTAGTTTGCTAATTTAACCAACATCGTAATAACAATATTAACGGAGTTAGTAATATTGACCACTTAAGTTGGATCAGCCTGTATACTGTACATTAAATGATTGAATACTATATACTAGAAGAAGAAAATGACACAAAAACAAAAGAGGATCGCAAAAGAACTGCTTTTTTTTTTAATGGGATAGTGCACCGATACCCATAAAACATAAAAACTAACGCTACATCACTTAAATAAAACAATAAACGACGAACCGATAGAATATGTCACCAAGCGGGGCTCATAGTCTATTGTAGGAATCACCATACTAGCGAGAGCAATGAAAGGGAAATAACACTAAGAACGGACCCGAATTTCTGCCTAGCAGGTGTCAGCAGGGCTCCTCCTAGAATATAAACCCACTATCATCGCTAAACACATTTCCAGCTTTATATACAATCATCTACAAATTGAAAAGAGTTGAGTCTGTGTGCCCCCTAGGAGCCACATGCCAAACTCTCACCCGCAAGCGACTGTAGCATAAAGCTGGCAATGTAGTCATTGATCTAGCTCGGATAGTTCATGGTCTATCAGTCCCGCTAGATGGCTCGTATAAACGACAACCAGACTGCGTATGATCATGATTGCAAGAATGGCTTATCATGACGTAACGAAACAACAAAGAATAAATGCCCAATCGGTTCATTGTATTCAGGCATTTTTTCTTTGATGTGGGATAGTGAAGTTGTACTTAACCTGTGGTCCGCAAAGATCTTTCGCAGGGTCCGTATAAACAAAAGATATTGATTTTAAGAATATGCTAAATTATAACGCTTTGCAAAATGCGTATGGTATGCGTTAACGAAAATAAGGATCAATAAAAAAAAAACCTCTGGTCATCTGATTTACGATACCGTTCGATTGTAAATTTTTACGCGACCAATACTGACCAATATTGGTAGACAGATAGTTCCGCCCCTGTTAATGGTGCAAAAAAGCGTGTACCAATGAAGTCTGATGAGGGCAAATGCAAACAATTAGTTGATTGGAATAGAATTTCTATGTAAAAAGGGAAATAAAAATTCGCACGAATGTGCTTTTTCCGAAAAATATTTTTCAATTTAAAAAAAAAAACGAGTTTTTAAAAAGAAACTGACGATATATTTAAATTAACTTTATTTTGAACGCTGTCAACTGTCAAACTTATATACACGATTTATATGCCCGGGTATATATCGCACGTAGTAATTAGCTCGACTCGCTAGCACCTGCTTATTTACGCGTATTATTTATCTCGAGTCGCTGACCGTTTCGCTAGCACGATTCAACTGGCGCGTTTTCCGACTAACTAAATTCGGTCCGGAACTGCCCTCTGCCATTTCTCCATTCGAACCTCGTACGCAGTTCCCTGTACTTCTGTGCTAGCACTATCCAGGACGAGCGCCTAACGAAAGCACAATTCAAATTGGCGTTCGTTACAATATTTTTACAGTTAGTCCTTTAGTGGAAACGACGAAGGTCAAATTTTACGAATTTAAAAATTCAAAAAACTTGTACCATCTCTGTCGGTATATCGTAAAGGAATAATTTTTTGAGATGATTGCCCGCTTTGTCGCAAAATATGATGACATTGCATTTTTTGCAATTTGTAAAAAAAATTGCAATATTATTGTAGAGGTAATTTTAAGCTATTTTTTTTGTGTTTCTTTTTTTCTTCTACTCTGTAGTATTATTCTACATTTAATATACAGTATTTTTGCTTAACAAATGTTTTTTTTCTATCTGTCATAAGGAATGAATTATATACTTGGACATATAAAATCGATCACACTGTATAGTAGTGAGGGAAATATTTGTTTGCCTCAAAAGAATCTTTCTCGACTATTAAAAACTATCATTTCTTTGAATATATTGCTTTGAATGGAAGAAACCTCTAATAATGATAATAATAATAATAATAGCGTTTATTGTCCAACAGAACAAGATTCCAATAATAGGACAAAATAACAAAAATAAAATAACATTAGTGTGCATGCAATAATACATTTGAAACAACAACAAAAAGCCAACTAATACTACATAACAAACTATAAATAAATCACAAATGAATACATCAAAAACTGAAAGAAACAAAGTTATAGCGTATGAAATATTAAAAAAAAAGGTAATTATTATACACTTAAATATTAAATACTTGAATGGAACGGGTCACTATATAATAAGTTGGCGTTTCTGTACATATGGCTTAACGGGGCCTTGTAAAGAATATTAGTGCGAGCTCTAATAGTGGGAAATGTAGCGCATGATCTAGAACTATAGTTAGGGACAAAGAAAGATATTTGACTTAGAAGCGAAGGTGAATCAACATTGCCATTTATTAATTTTAAAAGAAATTTGGCGCTGGCTTCATCTCTTCTCTGAGAAAGAGGGCGGAGGTCATGTCTATGCAGCAAGAGGGTGTAATCTGTCTCACGAGCGGGATAAATGCCATCCAGTTTAAACGATAAGTATTTTAGAAATCGTTTCTGAACTCGCTAGATGAGCAGCTGTTGGTAAAGATAGGGCGGATACCAAACAATAGAGCTATACTCTAATTTGGACAGCACAAATGCATAAAATAACACTTTGATTGTTAAAATGTTAGAGAAATCTCTACAAGACCGTATAATGAAACCTAGAGAGGCATAAGCAGACGAACACAATGAAGTGATGTGAGGGGAGAAAGTTAAGTATTGATCGAAAATTACCCCCAAGATCTTTAAATTGCGTAATCCTAGATATCTCTAACTGGTGAGCACTGTATCTGAAAATGAAGGCGTTCATACTTTTGGTGAAGGAAAGTATCGCACACTTGTTAATATTTAAGCATATGCTGTTAGTATTACACCAGTCCTCAATGATGTCTAAATTCTTCTGCAAACTCCTCAGTTATAGATGTTATACGACTATAGATCTTAAGGTCATCTGCATAAGCCAACACTTTGCAATCCAATCTGTCCAAGAGGTCATTAATATATAAATTAAAAAGAAGGGGTCCTAAGTTGGAGCCCTGAGGCACCTCAGATGAAACTTGAAATGGAGCAGATGTAAAACCATTAAATTGAACATAGGAAGATCGGTTATGTAAGTATGATTGTATAAATGATACAAATTTAGGAGTAAAGCCAATAGAAGATAATTTAGAGATAAGTAATGAATGATTAATTGTGTCAAATGCCTTACTGAAATCAGAATATAAGACATCAACTTGCTGCTTATCATCAAGACATTCGCTTATAAATTGTGTAATCTCTATCAGGTTTGTAGTCGTTGATCTTTTAGGAAAGAATCCATCCATGTTGGTAACTTGACAAGTAAGGCTTGACACAAGCAAGTATTTTAGTGTGTAGCAGGATCTCAAAAACTTTGCTGCATACCGAGAGAATAGTAATGGGCCTATAATTTTCTATGCAGTTACGATCACCTTTCTTAAAAACCGGCGTTATTCTGCCAATCTTCCAGCACGTCGGAAATGTATTACTTTGCAAAGCAAGGTTAAATATTTGTGTAAGCGGCTGACACAACACGGGAGCACAATCGTGAATAAAAAACGATGGTAATGTATCATGTCCTGTAGTCATACTAGGTTTCAGTTTTTTTCATTGCAGATAATACTTCATCACAAGTAAAAAGACCTACATCTAGCGGTTGAGAGTGCTCAATAACAGGTGTATGTGTTGGAGTTGGTATATCAGGAGGTTGAGAAGCAGCAGCGAACACTTCAGCAAAAGCTTCAACAATTTCAGAAGGTTTATCCAAAGTTGCATTGTTACAGGAAATACACCCAGGTATACGAGATGGACCACGTTTAGTAGTAATATATTTCCAAAAGGAATTCGGATCAGTTAATATATGACGCTCAACACCGTTCAAATAAGTGTGATAAGCAACACGGATTTTAGCTTTGACCAATGACCTGAGTCTGGAAAATTCATCATAGTCACGTAAAGATTTAGTCTTCTTCCACTTATTGAAGTAAAATTCCTTCAACTTCAGATGCTCTACAACATCGCCATCAAACCAAGGAGGATAAGAGCGATGTGAACGCCGTACAGGAACATATTGATTAACACAAGCAAACAGCGTTTCATAAAATTTAGTAACAGCAACATTAACATCTAATGAATCAATTTGCCGAACTGGACCAGAAAACACGCGCATCCGACAGGCGTAAACTGTTCCCATTTTATTTCACATATTAAATTATTATACCAACTTTATCCTTTAACTACGTCATCACCGCATAACAAAGTAATAATTAGCCATTATCCCATCCACCGCAACGCCAAACTCCTAAATAACTCGCCCCTTGATAGCTCCATATTACACACTTCACTCCTTTTTACCGGATTTCAAGCCTCCGCTCGCCGTGTTAAGAGAAAGGATAAACGGGGTGATTTACTCGCGACTATAAGCACACCACATTGTTTCCGAAGTAAGTTAAGGGCTTATTAATAAATTTCACAGACGTCGGCCGCGGAGCCAACTCGCAAACTCCCAACAAGCTCCTTATGAAGCGGCTTTAGTTTTTCTTTGCGGGAAGAGTGAAATTTCGCATTCGCGCTAAGCGATGAAGTGCCGAATGTTACGTCTCTGTCTTGATGTTTTGGGATACTTGTTGAGTTGAGTGGTCTTCGTCGTGTTTAGGATGCGTGATATCTGTAGGCGTCTGCTAAAAGTAGTTTAGAACTTTAACGTGCTATTTTTAATATAAAATCTAAGGAAATTTTATTCAATCCCCATTATTTTCTCCTACATTGATCTGACGACAAAACGCAGAAAAAGAAACAGGGAAAACACTGTATTTTTATTTTTCAAGGCTAACAGATATAAACTATCAGCGGAAACTTTAAATTTCTTCTACGGTGAATCAGATTTTTATTACACAGAACACGAAAAGAAGTCACAAAACTTCAAAAATAGATTTTTTCTTTTTCAAATTCGGATTTTTTTTCTGGCCTTGCCGAATAAAATTTTGAAAAGTTGTCAGTCATAATTAAACCTGATGCACTGATGTACAGCTCCTCCCACAAAAAGGTTAACAATCTGAATCGTGATTTTGATCATACAGGGTGTATCAGATATAGAGGTAAATATAATAATATGTAACAGCTGTAATCATATACAATCTAAAAGTCTTAATGCACAGGGGGTCTATCTGTAAGCATCAACAAGAAAAAAAAATTTTATAAATGCCTTGAGCTAGAGCCGCCCAACCTAAATGCTGTGCCGAGTATACCCCCACATACCACTATCATTCAGACATTACCGCTGTTAGTTTTGTGTGGATCGCCGCTTGGAGTGCAAGCCACTTCGAACATTTTATTTAAATTCTTCTCGTCTCGAAAAAACGATCCTTTTCAAGACCATCATGATTTCATATAAAGAAAATCGAAGCTTGATGCATCAGAAAAAGCGCAGGAATGTATAGATTCATTTTCGCGCGACATCATAGTAAAAAGGCGTGTTTGCAAATTTTCTGTATCTACATTTATTTCTGTATAATTCGATTCAATTCATTTTGCGTTATATGATTAAATAAATCCAGAAGAAATAAATCAGATTCATGTGGTACCGTTTATTAACAACTAACTCTCGATTCGACAAAGCAAAAGAAAAATATTTACGTTTTTTTGTAACTACTGAAGTCGCATATCCCGTGAAACTCGAACGTCTTATCACGATATTAAAAATAATACTTTGTAGACGTACGTAGAATGCTCTTAACAAAAAAGGAATATTTTATAAAAAGAAGAAATTTAAAATGTCTCAGTTTTGCTATTTTTACAAGGGCCTTTGTTTATTCAGAATGACGTTAAATGAACTTACGGCATACCATTAAGAATAATTCTAAATGAGTGCAATGTATGTATTTATACATAATACCCCATTTAGCGGGTGCTTAACATGACGGTTCCTTGCATCAGGCCCGGACTAAAGAATTTTTGGCTCTAAATTTTACTTTTTTTATTCTTTAATGATAAAATCCGGTTTCAGTGGGTTTGTGCTTTATATGTCGTGTAGTTAACACCCAAGCAAAATTTACTTTTTTATTTGATACACCCTGTATATTCTCAGGTTGAACTATACATACAACTGTATTTATTGGAGGTAATTTTATTCATGCCAGCCGAAGAGTAGCCCGCATATGTAATGTTTACTCGTATTTGATAAATTCGTATTTTATGTCCGCTATTGATTTGGTAAATTGTCTATGAAAGTTGTTTTGACGACCTTGATTTATTATTATTAGTTTTCAAATAAGGGTATTCATCCAGTTTAAGGTGCAACAAAATTTGCGGCAAAACTACAAAGGGAAGCATTTTGTGCTTATCTGATATTCGCCTCTTATAACATATGTATAAACATATTATTCATTGAAACCTCGCATAACTAAAATACATACAGTTACGGACAAATGTCATAGGCATATTATTTCATAATAAAATTAATAAAACATTTCAATTAAAATTTTGCATAACTTTATTTTATTTTTCATTATCTCTCAATACTTCCTAAATAGTTAGCTTTTCATTGCTTTTTTACAACATAATACTGAAAACTAAATTGCAATTAACTCTTGTCTGCGATTGTATATCTCGACACTAATATTAGGTCTCTCTCATATTTTTAATAAGAGAAAAATTAGAACACTGAATAGTTGAAATGAAAGCAGTAAGCGTTGCAGAAATCAAGGCATCCTTATAAATCTGATGATGCCATCGGTAAATATAGAAACAATTTTGTGTTTCAGCACGATAACTGTCCCGTGCAGAAATCGCAAATTGTGCAAGAATGGATACGTTCCGCAAACATTTATTTAACAAGTATTGACCTGGCTTCTAAATAGTCCGCACTTAAGTCTTATTGAAAATGTTTGAGCTGCATTAAAGCAGAATATATATTTATACATATATAAAGACTTCCTTCCAGAAAATGCAGATAAACTATGAGAAACTTCTAGGAAGTAATCGAAAATAGTAGGGACTGGAAACATTGGATGCTTCAAGATTGAAGAAATGAATTTATGCAAATGTTATAATTAGATAAAACAATAAAATAAATTTATAGTGAGAACATTTTGTTATTACAGTATCACATGTGCATATGTATGATACGCTACTAGCAAAGTATGTCCTTGCATTTACTATTGAAAACTATATATTTTATTTATATTCAAATCCACTTATTGCTAAATGTTACAATTAAAAAATTACGAAAATGAAAGAAAGAAACTTGTCTATCCACTATATTCCATATTGGCCGTATATATATGCGAAATAAGGTATTCTAATAAATCAATAAAAACATTCAGTAACAGAAAATCTATTTTACCAAGGAATACATAAAAATATTATTTCAACACGTGCTTGTTTATGTCTTAATAACAAAAACTAAATTATAAAAACAAGAAATCCTGTGTCGGATAAATACACAACGAATCATACATAACATCTGTTTACACCGATAAGCCGCAGTCGTAGTAAAAGCTATAATCCATCCAAAATGCGCTCCCCACAATGGTTATCGATATGGAATTAATATGTCATGATATTTTCCAAAAACAAAGGTGATTTGTTGTTATTATCGAAAATGTAAAACAAATTAAACTTACATAAAATTCACAGAGAAAATTAAAAAATACATAAAAAATGTTGTTCTGTATTAAACAAGCCAGAATATCGCCCTCTACTTTGAAAATAAAACTTCAGTAAAGAAGATTTTTACTTTTAAAGGTCGTTAGCTGTAGCGCTATACACGTAAAAAGGAAACAGGAAGACAAGGACGGACTCACGCGTTATTCGGAAAAGAGAAAAATGAGAAATTTGAAGTCGGGGCGCTGGGACGTATAACTTAATTAAATTGTTGTTTTTATGTCCGACGGGAGGAAGGAAATTAAAACGAGCGGTATACCCCCAAGAAAAATCTCAATTTTTTTTTTTTCGTTCGTTCGTGATAAATCGGATGTTCTTGGGTGTATTCACGGCTATAGGAAAAAGAAAATATAAGGGGAGGACTTTTTACGAGTTAATCTTGAGGATAAATAAAAGGAAGATCATTTTTGAATGAGTTCTTTTTTTTTCCTTGGAGCGTTTAGGGGAAGGTGCTGTACCTAGGGACGTATGTACCTGGGGACAGATTGATGTGTGGCCTAACTAAAAGGCTTAAGTAGTGATGAATATTATTTTTATAGCGGTAACGCCGAGCACTCTAAAGTATTTCTGCGAAATCGGCAGTTGCTACTGAATTTGACAGTGAACGTGTGATGTGTGTTTTTGTCAGACGAAAGTAAAATAAATATTAAAGTTTAGGCAGTGTTTGCATCCAAAGGAAAATAGTAGAATTTGTTTTGGCGGTATGTATGACCTCTTTTAAGTATTATAAATAGTCTGACAACAGTTTATTGTCATAACCTTACGCTAACCGTAAAAACTGATTTTTGTTTACCACAATAGCATTTTTGTACCAGGGGACATATGACACTGATGTACCAGGGGACGTCCCTTGGTACAGCATTGCTGAGCCCAAGCAAATGCAGTGTCTTCGAATAATTTTACCACTTTTACCTACGCTCCTAAGTATGATGTCCATCGCATATTTTCTCCTGACGAAGAACAACAGTTAGTTGATTATATAAAGCATGCTGCTAATATTCATTATGGCCTAACTATGTACCAGACTCAAAAATTAGCTTATGAGTATGCCCATGCCCTCAGCAAAAATGTACCTCTTTGGGAAGAAAAGAAAATTGCCGGGAGCAGTTGGCTTCGCATGTTTCGATCTCGTCATTCTGAGCTGGCCTTAAGAAAACCTGAAGCAACGAGTCTGTCACGCTCAACGGCTTTTAACAAAGCAAATGTAACCGCATTTTTTTCCAATTATAAAAAGCTTCTTGCCAAAAGAGCCTTTGAACCTCATGAAATATGGAATGCTGATGAAAGTGGTTGCTCGACTGTGCACGTCCCTCCAAAAATACTTGCTACTAAAGGTGCCAAACAAATTGGAACCATGACTTCTGGAGAACGTGGGTCAAATGTAACAATAATAGCCGCGGTAAATGGTGTGGGAAACGCCGTACCACCAATGTTCGTATTCCCACGGGTTCACCTGAAGCAACACATGTTAAAAGGCGCTCCCCCAGGGTCAATTGGTGCATGTAACCCGAGTGGCTGGTCAAATGAAGAAATTTTTTACCAATTTCTAGAACATTTCTTAAACATGCAAAGCCGACTTTGGAGAAGCCACACATTTTAATTTATGACAACCACGAATCCCACATCTCCATTAAAATAATCAAGAAGCTAAGGAATCAGGGTTATTTTTATTAACAATACCACCCCACAAAGCCATAAATACAGCCGCTCGACCGTGCAGTTTTTGGACCATTTAAAGGCTATTATCATAAGGCCACGAATGAGTGGATGTGCAGCCCGGGGAATGCGGCAAAACCGGTAACGATTTATGATGTCTGTGAAATTGCTAGTAGCGCGTACGAATTATCGTTTACCCCGAAAAATATTGTCAGCGGTTTTAAAATTACTGGAATCGTTCCTCTCAACGAAAATGTATTCGATGAATCAGAATTTCTGCCGGCATATGTAACCGATCGTCCAATGCCAACTACCAACGAAGAAATTGATGAAACCGATGACACTGAAACGCCATCAACAAGTGCAAACGCTTTTTCGTCAGACATTTTAGATATGCCGTCAACAAGTACCAAGGCTCTTTCTTTAGATACTTTGGAGCAATTACAAAGACCTTCTACTCCTGTTCCTACTATAAAAGTAACACTGGTGATGGTTCGGCCATTTCCCAAAGCGGAAGCGAGAAAAACTGGTACCACGCGAAGGAAGGGAAAATCGCTTATTTTAACTGACACACCCGTCAAGGATGAGATTGAACTCAAAAAAAGCAAAAAAATAAAACCTGTAAAACCCGATACAAAACCAAAATCAAAAGTTAAAAAGGAACAAAAATCATGCGCTGTCCGGAAAATTGTTGACAGCAGCAGTGAAAGTGATACTAATGTAGTTATCCATGATAATAGTTCAGATGACATAGACTTTGACCAGAACAGGCAAGAAGATGAAGTAGAGTCAGGGTTCCTAAACACTTCCATTGAAACGGGTGATTATGTCTTAGTAAAGTGCAGAGGTGAAAAATTCTCTCAGCATTTTGTTGCACATACAATTAGTAAACTAAAAGGTGAACCTCAAGAATTTGAAATAAGATATTTAAAAAAGATGCAAAAAACCGATCACTTTCTTCTAACTGAAGAAAGTGATATATATATTGTCGGTAAAGAGGACATAATATTAAAATTACCTCCACCAGTGTCTGTAGGGGCAACAGCACGAAGCAAAAATCATCTTCGTTTTGGTGTTGCTTTTGACAACTATAATATGGGTTTAAAAATACTACATAAATATCTGTTTTAGTTTTTCTTTGTTTCAATAAATATTTACTTAAAAATACAAGTAATTTATTTCACTGTCCCTAGGGCACATTGTATGTCCCTAGGTACATCACGTTATGTCCCCGGGTACAACATAAGGCTGTACCGAGGGACGTGTGACATGTGACTTTAAATAAAACTTTTTTTTTACCTTAAGGTGTCTCTGGAAATATCTAACCATTATGTATACAATCTTTGAAGATCACTTAATCTTATTAGCATACAAACTAAATAGTCAGCAGTAACTGAAAAGTTTAAAATAAATAAGTCGTAAAAATGTCCCTAGGTACAGCACCTTCCCCTAAGCCAATTGATTTTTTTTGTTTGATAGGAATTTGGAAAATATTTACTTTATACAGGGTATATCAGATATAGAGGTAAATATAATAACATGTAGCAGTTGTAATCATATACAATCAAAAACTCTTAATGTACAGGGGGTCTATCTGTAAGCATTAACGAGAAAAAAAATATTTTGTAAATGTCGTGGGCTAGAGCCATACCTGTGCCCAACCTAAATGCTGTCCCGAGTATACCCCCACATACCACTATCATTCAGCCATTACCGCTGTTAGTTTTGTGTGGATCGCCGCTTGGAATGCAAGCCACTTCGAACATTTTATTTAAATTCTTTCCGTCTCGAAAAAACGATCCTTTTCAGGACCATCATAATTTCACATGAAGAAAATCGAAGCTTGATGCATCGGCAAAAGCGCGGGAATGTATAGATTCATTTTTCGCGCGATATCATAGTAAAAAGGCGTGTTTGCAAATTTTCTGTATTTACATTTCTTTCTGTGTAATTCGATTCAGTTCATTTTGCGTTATTTGATTAAATAAATCCAAAAGAAATAACTCAGATTCATGTGATACCGTTTATTAACAACTAACTCTCGATTCGACAAAGCAAAAGAAAAATATTTACGTTTTTTGTAACTACTTAAGTCGCATATCCGGTGAAACGCAGAACGTCTTACCAAGTTGTTAAAAATAATACTTTGTAGACTTACGTAGAATGCTCTTAACAAAAAAGGAATGTTTATTTTATAAAAAGAAGAAATTTAAAATGTCTCAGTTTTGCTATTTTTATATACAAGGGCCTTTATTTATTCAGAATGACGTTAAATGAACTTACGGCATACCATTAAGAATAATACTAAATGAGTGCAATGTATTTATACATAATACCACGTTTAGCGGGTGCTTAACATGACGTTTCCTTGCATCAGGCCCGGACTAAAGAATTTTTGGCCTAAATTTACTTTTTTTATTCTTTAATGATGAAATCCCGTTTCGGTGGGTTTGTGCTTTATATGTCGTGTAGTTAACACCCAAGCAAAATTTACTTTTTTATTTGATACACCCTGTATACTGTAGCGATCGATGCACTGAAAACTATTCACGGAAGAGAAAAAAAAAAACTAAAAATACGCTAGTATGCTAACAACGATTTCACCTAATCGAGGAAAATATTTAGAAACATTGGCTATTTTTTCGAGAAGAATCAAAATATCCTTAGAAATGAAATGGATTTAGATACAGCGATGCACAAATATAAAGTATACAGCATATCCTATTTAAAAATAAGAAAACTGATATCAGCACTCCAATCCGCTTGCAGGAGCGGAAGTAACTAGGTATGGAGGTAGGATTTTGTAAGCTACCTGCAAGCGATATTTTATGGACGCATTAAGAAAACCATTTAAAAAAACACTACAGTTATGGAACGTGCTATCGAAACCAGATTAAAAAAAAATAGAAATTTGAAACCTGAAATGTATTCTTATAATTTCGTGAATTAATGTAATTATTTTATTTTTCACATTTCAATAAACATTATTAAGATATTTTAATTGTTTTATTACATCCTATTCACCTCTCTGTTATCTTAAACTTAAAGATTGTGAGCAGTTGCTTTTATCTGCTAAGTGGCACCAGATACTCGTGGATGTCCCAAATGACCTAATATCCAAAATGACACCTTTCCAGGTACCTGCTAACGAATCGAATGTTATGTGTCGTAAACGAAAATAATAGATTTACATTAACTGCAATTATGGATACATACAACGTCATATTAAACGAAATAGAACAAAAAAAAGCAGTGCTTGAGGTATTTTGTGACCTTGCCAAGGCATTCGATTGTGTGCAGTACCGCACTTAATGCTGGAAAAGCTGTAGGAATGCGGTATCAACCTTTGCAATGGTTTGCATCATACCTTAGCGAAAGAACTCAATTCGTAGAAGTAACTTATTTGAATAATAAAACCTCACAGAAATTCTATCGAATACTTTACCACAATTAACAGGTTTACCACAGGGTGCTATTTTATCCCTAGTTTTTTTTTTCCTTATTTTTTTGTGACATTATAAGCTTTATGAATGATTATTTTATCATAAATTTTGCCGATGATCATGAGTGACTCAAAGGAAAAAATACAGAATTCTACAAACTTAATAACGCTATCAAAAATTAATAATTGGTTCAGCGCAAATATGTTTTTTCTTGAACCCTGAAAAAACAAGATACTTTTAATCGACATAGCAACTTTATCGCGTAACGATAATTTCGATGCATCAATAGCTGCTAAAGATATTTCTGAAAGCAATAATATCAATTTTTAGGCATCAAATTTCAAAATCAATTAAAATGGAATGAACATTGTAAGGATTTAAATAGTACCTAAATTAAATACTACCATATATAAAATAAGATTTCTTAGATCCATTGTTAATCTATAGAAACTTTAAAATTACTATATTATATGGAATTATTTGTGGGGTTAAGCCCAAGCGGGAATCAAATTTTTCGTTGTTCTTTGAACAAAAACCAAAGTAATCCCTGTAGACCTTTTTTTCAAGAGCTCTCCATTTTAACAATATTCGACCTATAATATATATTAGAAGTAGCCATATATATTCATTTAAACAAAGATAAGCTCATTGTTCAGAATAATGCAAATCATAATAACATCAGACGTCTGACCATTCACCTACAAAACCATCGACTAACAAGATCGGCTAATAGTCCAAATTTTATAGACTATTAGCCGATTATTAGCCAGAATCATTAGAAACTCTAAATAAATCCTTGTTCAAAAAAACCTTAAAGTCAATTTTGCTTAAAAAAAACCACTACGGTATTAGAAAATATCTTTCCGATATTGATTTTTAATAATGGTTAGTATTTTTTTTTTGACTTTATTGTAATATTATTATCTTTCTCCTTTGCGACATACCCTATGTATTTGTTTTGTACTTTTTGGGAAACAAACTTAAACTAAACTAAACTGACTACATAATAGTATTTGAGAGTTTGAAATCGATTAAAAATTAAATGATATTTCTCTATTTTAGGTGGAAACGTTGGTGAAGAATACCTGGGTAGAGGCATCATTACAGGTGCGGATTAAAGCAAAATACGGCCCAAATCGTAAGTAAATGAGACTCATCCGGATTTCTTTTCAGGAAAGTTGTACGAATATCCAAAAAGTCATAATAAAAAAATGCAATATAGGTATTATATCGAAACGTTTTTGGTAAAAATTCTATGGAAGTCAGACACTGAAATGAGTGTCGCTAAATTGTAGGAGTTACCACCGACACAACAGTCTCCTTTTATGGCCAAAAAAAAAGGATGGGTAACTTAGAAGTTTGACAGTTAACTTCCTTTGATTGTTCATTAAAGATCAGTCTACCAACTGATATTTAAATAAGGATTAAAACTGACAATAAGTGAGTTTGGTTTATCATAATAGTTAGAAATATTTATAAATAACAACTTACAAGTAGATTATGCAATCAATCATTGTAGACAGAAATCCAACATTTTTTATGCTTTAAAACTGTTTTAAATGAACATGAAATTAGAGTAAATAGTGGCTAATACTACAGATACGACGCTAACTTATTATTTACATATATATGCAGCGGCTAACCTATTTCCCAAAAGAATATTTACCGGTGCTTTTCTAATTTCTATTTGGACCTGCTCAAGTATCGAGAAATAATGACCAATGTGAAAGGATTTCTTTTTTTTTTTTAATTTAATCCACGAATTTCCCAAACAATTGTCTGGAATTAATAGACTGGTATAGCGTCGAGTGATTGGACACTTTATATTCCTGTTTACACGTATATTTTGAAATTGTTTGTGTCTTCAAGATTTCATTATTGACTTATTTTTAGAACTTATAAATGAAAACAAACAAAAAAACTCTGAAAATATTTGAAAATCAGAATTAATAAAAAAAATATTACAGCTTTTTGCAGCTCTTAAAGTTTTTATTGCACGTTTTGCAGGTGTTTACAGCACGAAATTCCGATCTTTTTAGCAAACCCCATCATCGTTTTAGAAAAGGAGCAAATAAACTTATAAACAAAACAAAAAAATACTTTATACACACACAGGTGATCTCACGAAGTTAGCTCGCTGCAATTATTCAAATAAACGGTTTAAAATATAAAATAACAAAAATACGAGGCATTTGAACCCAGAAAGCCGCTATGCATGTTATTTACCTTCTTCTTTTATGAGCACACCGCTCCCCAGACATGAGACATTAACTATTTAACCGACATGACATGTATAAACAACTTAAACTGACGTAAGTCAAAAGTTTGTATACATATACCTTGTAAGTATTTCCTAACCGTTCTAAAACCGAAACTTTGGTTAATTACCTCTATAAAAGTTACCGGAGCATGCTAAAAGGGAATTAATGAGATCCGACTGAAATGTAAAGCCAGGTATAATTAATTAATTACACAGTAAGTGCATATTATACCTATATATATAACGAACTCTAAATGGGATCTCACTAGCCAGTTCAGTTATCCTGAAGAAGCTGTCAGTATGAACAGCGAAACGTCGAACGAAAGTTTTGACACACGGCGAAACCCGCAAGAAGCTGTTAGTTATAGTTACTAAATGGGATCTCTTTTTGCAATAGTCTCTACAGAAGTTCTAATTCGGTATAGGAAAGAAGTTTTTTTTTTTTTAATTTTCTCAATTATTACCGTCTGGAAACAGTTATAATCTGTCTCAGTTAGAGCGTAATTCGGTTAAGGAGATGCCTAGGAGAAGGATCCGAGAACGGAAGTACGACTGAAGTTTCAGTTTCGAAGCTGCAATTAATCGTTAACAAAGTCCCGGGAAATTGAAATCGCTTCCATAAATTTATGGGGAAGGATTGGATATATCCTAAATGGGTTGGGGTAATGCCGTTTCCCCCCAGCTACCGTAAAGTTTGTTTACGGGGAGTTGGCTGTATCCCTCGGTGTTTAAATGGCGAAATTAACGATATATAAATTCCTATTGTGTTTTAATTAAATTAGCGATTTCTTTATCGTCAGTTTGTATTAGTGATTATTAAATGCGGGATTTAATAGGCTAGTTTTATAAAAAAAAACTTTTGGTTAAATGTGTACTGTAGGAATATTAAAATTGCTTAAACGATCTTTCCAAGGCTATCAATCTAAAAAGTCCAAAATTTTAAAAATAGATCTCGTAAATATAAATTTATTAATAACACAGTTTGAAATGATTTTATAGTATTTCTAATCCAGATACGCTTTTGTCCATTTAAGGAAATGTGTAATATCATATTTTGCAAAAATTTAAATTCACCAAAATCTTTTCAGTGCTGTAACTCTTTTATTTGTAAAAATATAGGAATAAATAAATATTGTTTTTTTGAAGATTTTAATGTCAAACAACGACATCTTAATTTTTTTATTTTGCTTAGCACTTTTGATATACGAAGTGAAATCTGATTTTTCTTTTAATGGAAACCATAGTTAGCAATGCCATATTCTAATAGTGCATTTTCTTCTGCTTGCAGTAAAGGGTGGTAGCACTTATTTTAATAAATTATAACTTCACAATGCACTATCATTATGTTTGAAAAAATCATGTCTTGGACTGTAAAAAATTACAGTAATTTAGCTATGGTAAATCAGGAATATTACATGTAATAACGTTGTGAATTTACCACAATAAATCATGTAAATTTTGTTTTACATGCTTTTTCTAGGATATTTAACATGGAAAAAGAAATTTCGGTAAAATTTATAGCTTTTTCATATAAGTTTAAGATGTAACAAAAATTTAAAAGGAAAATACAGGAAAAAAACATGTACAATTTTGTATTTACTCTCAAAATTTACTTAAAAGTGTAAAATTGACATTTTTTTTGGGTATTTAGTGCACTTTAAAAGTAATTTTACTAGTGAACTATTAATTTTGCTGTAAAAATATGAGGATCTTTTATATTTATTTGTGTTTATTTGAATTTTCGGGTAAAACTATAGATATCATGGAAAATACGAAATTCATACGCCGCAATGTGATTGGTTATTGGATCATTTATCTGTGCGCGTAGGTAATTCTATTCGTTTGTCGAACTTATTATTGGCTCAATGATATCATGTACGTCACAAACAATCGTAGGTTTCGCGTAAGCGTGTTCATTCTTGATCCCTGGTTAAGCGATTCAGTATGACCTATTAGGTGCTATAAAAGTATTACGTAAGTTGCTTGCTCTCTTTATAAAAATACATATGAAAATTACTTCAGTGTTCGGTAAATACAGAGTTCATATAAATATTACATACGAATTTTACAGTACAATTTTTGAAAAACACATCAGCATGTGAAATTTACTAGATGGTAGAAATTTTACCTCATGAAGCAAATTTATCTGTAAAATTGTAGGCAACTTTGTTAGCAACGATTTTACATGTAATTTTACTGCAACTTTTTTTACAGTGTGCCATGGAAAATGTGATATTAACAATTGAAGCATTATATTTACTTCATTGATGATGAATTCTTCATTAAGGAGATTATAGTTGGTTTTGTCAATGGTTTAGTTGCTTTACAAAGTTAGTTTATGGTGTAAGCAAATCTTGAGACACTTAATACGATCGGCGAATGTTACATTATTTGTAATAAAAATAGTCCACAAGCCCTCGAATGCTATTTTTTATTACCATTTTGTATTTTGATCGCCCTCAACCATCGCTAGACACCTTCAAGAATTTATACACCACTTTAACAGGGTTTGGAAGCTGTGTGAAACCCAGAAGTAGGGGTAATATTGATGAAAACAGGCAGATAAATTTTGTAAATGAAAATGCATTAACATTAACACGGCAAATTGCGCAAGACGTTGCTACCTCACAACGTACAGTACTGAAAATTTGATCAAAATTATGAGTATCATCCTTATAAAAAATTAGTTGGTCAAACTCTAGGTTTGTTTGTTTGTCTGATCTAAGCAGATCCGAGGAATTTTACGCGTTTGTTTGTATTTTAGAGCATGATTTGTGCGTGTTTGTTTGTTTAGAGCAAGCAAATCCAGATCACAAAGAGGTTGCTCTTCCTGCTCGCGGTCCGACGTCCGAGCAATTACGAGCAATTTATGCATCATAACCTACTCGCACTAACACCGTGTTGTAAACTGTCGTTTGTAAATGTAATCTGATTTATAACTGCATCAAATATGCACGAAATAGATAATATAATGATACCAATGTGATTAATGTAAAGAACGATCATTATATTTTAAAAACTTCACTTGGTAGGTACATAAATACTAGTATATGATGCGTTTTTATTGTAGTTTAGATTCATTAACTTGAAAAATTACTTTTACTTTTCCTATTCATAATAGCTGTGACAATCTGACAATAGTAAATAATAAAATTAAGGTTATATTGCAATCGAGCGCGTTTGTTTGTACCATCTTTAAATCCAACTCCGAGACGCTCTCAAGTTACTCTGATGACGTCAGTAGATACTGCTCCAAGCACACAAACAAACAAAGCTTCTGTACCTTGGAGGCGATGAAAGACGATTAAATGTTTGTGGCTGGTTTATAAATATGTGTCATGAAAATGACAACTTTCTGATGCAGATCTTATGGACAGACGAAACAAGTTTTACAAATTTTGGCATATTCAATCGCCGCAATGATCACCTGTGAGCCCAAAGAAATCCTCACCATTTAGAAGCAAGACGACCTTAGAATAAGGTCGGTGTAAATTTAAGGTTGGTTTACATCATGAAGCCAGTGAAGAAGCAGGTCAAGTCAGCAGGAGACAAAACTGGGCAACTGTTTAAGATAAGTTCACTTAGGTTTTTGTCTACTTTATTAATGGGAACACTTTTGGAAATATTGGATGAAGAAACTTGCTCTTGCCGATACGGTGCACAAATATTTTTAATTTTTTGTTTCGCTCCTTCTACTCCAAAATCTTGGATTTCCTTAACTTCAATAATTTCTTTCATTTCTTTAACTCAAGTCAAGTTTCATGTATACCAGCCTTAAAAGGTTCTATTCTGTTGATCTACCTGTTGAACTTGACTTGCGTTTCCATTGGCTTCATGTAAAGCAGCCTTTATGGTATGGTGCTATTAGTTGGCAGCCTGTTGGGCTATTCATTATTAATGAAACTTTAATCAGTAGGTAATATTTCGACAATATGCCAGATAAATTAAAGCCTACAGATGCGTACAAACTTATGGTGGTTTCAACACGACGGTGTCCCGCCCCACTATTAGGGATAGGTTAAAAGATTTTTAGATGAATTATTTTCAAACTCGTGGATCAGCAGAAATGGTCCTGCTTTATGGCCTGCACGATCCTCAGATAATTCACCATTAGATCTCTTCGTTTTTGGAGCAATAAAAGATCTCGTATATGTGCGATCACATGCAATGGGATGTATTTGACAGGTTAGATTGGCGAAAAATTAATATAGCTATTGACACAGTGTTGAAAAGGTGTAATAATAGTGGGCATTTCGAGCACTTATTATAAATTTAGGGCATTGTGTATTGTTAATAATTAATTTCTTAATTAATTTTTATTTTTTATTTATTTCTTAATTAATTTTATCAAACATTTCTTGTGTTTGATTGAATATTATAAGTTTCTATCTATCCTTTCCATAGAAAGACATGATTTTTGTTAAATATAATAGCGTATTCTGCTGTTATTTATTAAAATAATTGCTACGACCCTTACATCGTTGCAAGCAGAAAAAAAAATGTGTTAGTAGAATATATCATAGCCAACTATGGTTCATTCCAATTAAAAAAAAATAGGTTAGCTTCCTCACTTAAAAATGCTAAACAAAATTAAAATTTTAAAAAGATGTTTTCATTAAATTTCCTAAAAATAATATTGAATTTTTTTTATATCTCTACAAATAAAAGAGTTATATACAGCACTGAAAAGATTTTGGCGACTTTCTAGTTTTTTTGCAAATATTTAGTAAACCTTGCATCTCCTTAAATGGGCAAAACCATTGCTGAATGTAAATATTTCTTATTTAATTATTATTATTATTATTTCTCTATTTAACCCAATAATAATAAAAAAACACACCCTGTATAAAAACTCAAATGCACGAAGAGCTACGTATATTAAATTGATAGGAAAATATCTATCGACAATACTTTTTAATTAGATTTACCATATTGTAAACATTTAAAAATATCTGCTACATAATATACCTAATAATTATTTCTTAACATTTCCATTTAGCAATTATTAAAATACATAAAAGGAAAATAGGAACATTCAAATTTTATGCAAACATCCTGAGAATATAAATAACACTTTATGTAATAATATCAAGGTCTTTGAAACAGTCAAACCCCATTTCCAATACTTCATATATCATATTTACCTTACGAATTTCGTTGTTAATAAAAAAAAGCCACACAGTAGCTTATGATATTAAAATGTATATATTATACGAACACTGTTTAAACTATAAAATCACACTAACAACGTTTATAGATTTTTTTTTATCACTTCGTTACGGAAACAACGACCAACATTAACCGGTTACATTATTTAATTTCATTTAATTAGTCAATAACAATAACAATTATTGCAGTAATAACAACAAGATAACTACTATATTTCTCCTACAAACCAGAACAATATTAAAATATATTATTCATATGTGTAAGTAGTATTTATTTAAAATACGATTTGTTTATTCCGGGTTATTTTATACGTTCATTGTTTAAAATTCCATGTATGTAGATTTAGCAAAATTTCCATATATCTACTCCGCAACATATGTAAATACTGGGCTTTACAAGATATTTTAGTTTATTTGAAAACAGTGGTTTCATTTATTTATATATATTTTGAAATAAAATACTTTTTTTTTCAATTCCAGATCCGCTAATGACTATGTTGGTTAGTCTGATAAATGTACAAAGCTTTAAATAACGATAAACTGGCTAAAAAAACTAGCGATTCTTTCAGAGTGTATATCAATAACAGCAATGCATCACAAATGTGTAAAAAAATAAAATATCAACCGGATTGAAGTAAATATTTATTCGTTCATTCGAATGATAATCAAAAAAAAAAACCTACATCTATATAATGCATGTTATTTGGGTTTTAAACTACATCATACGAACTTTCTCATTTAAATCTCTTTTGAAAGGTTATAAAAACGTATCTATTATGTACTTGCACAAGTCGTTAACAGTTTATTATACAGGATATTAATAAACATTTCCTGTTGTGTGCATATTAAAAGTGCTATTTAATCGGCATGCTACACCGCAAACTTATCGCTAAAAGTTGAGAAAATGCACACCGATAACATGGACATGATAAATATTAATCAGGTACATTGTAATGTGTACATCAGTTTGTGCATAGCAAATAGGTATGTATATATAAAGTATGAAATATTTAACGGGCAAGTTAAACGTAAAATAAAATACTATTAAGATCTACTAAATGCTTTAAATACTTTAAAAAAATCTTTATAGCTGAATATTAACATCAGTCAGATATTTAAAATTTTTCTTACGTGGTATAAATCGTTTTCTATTGTTAAAATTTCAATTGCAATGTATAATAGGGAGACGAAATACTATCTTCCTGTTATACTCCCTTGACAGTAACATTTATTTGAGAGTTTGAATGTCATTTTTCTGCCAAAAATTTACAATTAGAAAAAAAAATTAATTTTCAACTAGCGTTTAGAGAACAATTAAAAAAATACCAAAAATGCGTATTTAAAATAGGAAAGACATTTGGCATAATTGAAAGCGCTAAAGACTTGTTTCTATATACGGAGTGTTCCATTGAACATGGCTCAAATTGAAATTCAAAGCATAATGGCTGAGAAGAATCTACTTAAGCGAACTATTTCCAACATTATAATAGAGGATGTTGTTTCTTATCTTAAATAAAATATTACATTTTTTATCGATTTCCCGAAAGTATTATTTTGTTTGTTTGTCAGATTGTATTTTGCTTCCCTATACCTAAACTCAACCATTTACGAAATATTTGCGATTCTGTTTTGATTTCTGAGGTTTGCACTTTTTCAGAATAAAATCAACTATTTAATGTTATTAAACATTAAAGTATTTTTTTTGTACTAATGTTGATGTTATTGGCAAAAATCCCCAAATCACCTACAGGATGTTTAAAAACCCATGACCAATATGAATATCTTTAAACTATTAAAAACACTTTTTTTTCAAATAGCATTACGTATAAGCTTGTTTTTAGAGACAAGTTTTTGAACACTTTGTGTACGATTAAGTGATGAGTGCTCTCAGGCACTTAATGCTATATATAGCCTTGTATTTGCATCCACATTAGTAAACCATTATAATGTCTAGTGCCCTATGAAATATTTGATTTGATTCTAAATGCCAAAAATTCAACAAAATTGCGGACATCTTAAAAGTCCTCAAACCCGCTGAGTTTAGGAGCTCTATACAAAGTGATAAAATTCACTAAATCCATAAAAATTGATTTAAAAGTTGATATCAACACTCTTTCCTTACGTACCTAAGATCGCAGCCGGCCATGACAACTTTACAAGTTTCAAAATAAAATTCCTACACGAATTTTTTTTAAAATTTACTAGTAAAAAACACCTGTATATATTACTTATTCTGGAATAAGAATAGAAATTCCAATTATAATCAAAATCAAAACACATTATTTATATGACGTTAAAAAAAAATGCAATGACCTTCAAGGACTATTATTAAACAATAAAGTAATTCTCTTTATTCCTTATAAATTACGGAATACGTAAAATTACTCAATTACAATATTTTAAATTTTAGATGCCCAACATCAGAATCTTTTAAATAAGCTACATATGTAAATATAAATATCCTAATACTGTAAGCATTTATCTATTTGTAATATCTAAAAATAGCAAATTATGCTGAGCAATAACAACATAAGTCCATAACATTCCTTAATAGTTTGATCTACATAAGTAAATATTTTTTTTTCTTTTTTGAGAACATTATAAAGAATCATTATTATTACCTTTTTATTTGGAATCTTGAATTAAAAAAAAGAGAATCTGTATTGGGCCTTTTGCACGACGAGAAATCACACACAAAATATTATAGAATCACGAAAACTATAATTTTATGTACGCCAGCGTTCGCACGACAAAATAAGACAACGTACAATAGAAAAAAAAATTAAGTGGTAAATAAAACAAAAAATAATTTTGACGGGCACTTTTTTGACCGTGTAAATATTTTATATCATTCTGCATCATTTTATTGCGTTTCAAACAGCTTTTTTGTCGCTAGTTTATCTTTTTCTGTCGGAGCAATAAAGTTAACCTTAAAACATATGCCTAACATTAAGAACGATTCTATTATGCATTGTCTTATTACGGCCTGCAATATAAACTTTTATCGTGTGATAACACCTTTTAACGGGTATTTTTTGTCGTGTAAAAGATTTTTTATATCATTCTGTACTTTTTATTGGCGTTTCAAACACCTTTTCTGTCGCTAATTCAACCTTTTTGATCGGGCCAATAAATCTAACCCTAAAATAAATAAGTATTGATATACCTCCTCCATATTTTTCTCTGTTAAAAGTATATTATTTTTACAACCGAAATATTTTTATTACTTATTTGTGGTTCTAGATATGTATGTATTTTTCTTTTGCTATGACATATCGTTTGGAGCCTCCAGGAAAAAAGAATATTGGAATGGTAACAGCTGATTGATAAAAATTTGGGGGATTGTACCAAAACGGCTACTTCTGTCAAAAAAAGTCAAAATAAACACTAGAAAAGTTTTGGCATAATACATGAATTTGACATTAATCCCATTCAGAGCCAGCTACAAACATTTAAAGATAGGATTACTTAGTCTGTTTAATAAAAAGTCGCTCATATCTCAAAATCTATTAAAGATAGGTATAGGGAATGCTATATAAAATGATAGATGATATTTACTTCTTAATTTCGAATTAAAATACAGGTGTTCTATTTAAAAAATTGCGTTTTCTGCATTTGAAAATATGTCACTTTGTTCCTCAGTTTGAACAGCCTGTATGTTAGAATGTAAAGTGTGTGTGCCGTTACTTAGGGTTATATCTACATTCATGACATAGCAAATTTGAAGTCTACTTGCAGTATTAACCGAGATATTAATTTCTCAATGATGCAATGATTACGACTAAAACAAAAAAGAAAAACTTAAATAACTGAAAAACGCCAATATGCAGCTATAGGAATAGCTAATGAAAACTGACGTATTTATGGTCGTAGAATCAAAAAATGAATAGAAAATTAAATCATTCTATTTAAAATAACAAAGTCGACATCCATTTCCGGTCAACCAGAAGTGATATTTTGGTTAAAGTATTTCACATTTATAGTTCCAATCGAACAGATAATGGTGCCAAAATCTCAAATATAAATAAGTAAATAATAGAACATAAACTTTTAATCAACCACTTACGTGGAATACCTTGTATAGAGCTACACAGTAACTCATTTATATCACGTAAAATCACAGTCAATTTTATCTTAGTGTATATCTGTTCTGAAAAGTTGCCGTATGTACCTAAAAGGATTTTTACTTTTTAATACAATGTTCTAAAGAAATTTATGTCAAAACTTTTGAGACACACGTTATAGCATGGAAGAAAGTAAATTAATTATATTATAGGTGTATATACGTATAACTAAGACAGAAGTGGAAGATCAGAAGGTGACATAACTTTCGATCTGAACACAAAAAATTCATTATCATGACCATGCCTACTAGAATTTATATTCTGCTTTATTCAGCTGTATGATTGAATTAACTTTATTGGGTTTTTTCATGATTTTTGCGGATAAATAATATTCTAGAACAGGGGACGGCAAACTTTTTTAGGACAGGGCCAAATCGTAACGAAAATTAAGTTCAGCGGGCCAGGTTGTAAACTCTAACGTGTATATTTTTTATTAAGTGTTCTTCTGTGTTTTATTGAACCGAAAACAATGTACCAAAAAGTTTCCGTCGTATCATACAGGATGTTTAAAAATTACTAACCTGTCAAAGAATCTTAAAGTTACAAAACCTATTTTATTTTCAAAAACACCCTGTATATTCTTATATTTTTCTGCAACATTCCCTATAGGCTTCAGCGGTTTTATTTTAAATTATTCCTATTATTTATTAACTTTTCCAAATGGTCAAATATTTTTTACCTGGTGAATTATAAATAACATTACAATGAATTATTATTGCTAGTATATATTATAATAATCATTGTTTTCTATATGATAGTACCCTAGAAAAGTAGGCAATATATACACTAAACAGTAAATATTAAATATTAAAAGTTTATCTCCATCTGGTTCGCATTTTGTAAAATGAGGCAAAATGCGAACAAAAAGTTAATAAAGTGTTTGTGTGATATAAGAATTTGCAGAGGATTGAAATAGCTACATAATGGAATCTTTGCAGACGATGTGGTAATAATAACAGACAGTGAAAAACAAAGAAAATTTGAACATATGGAAAGAAAACATGGAGGAAGAGGACGTGACAATAAACATAGAAAAAGTTAAAATCCTCAGAAACCAGAATGTTGAAACTAAAATTGAAATAAATGATACTAAAGTAGAGCAAATGAGAAATTTAAATACTTAAGAGTAACATTGGAAGAAACAGGAAAACAAGATTCTGGGATAAACGATTGATAAAACAATCAAGTACTACGGAATAAACCAAAAATTTATTAATAAAAAAGGCAAAAAAGACAAACCTATAGTAGTGTTATGAAGAAAGCCAAGAAAAATAAGATTCCACTATTTTCGGGCATTTGGAAACACATCTCAGTAGTTCAATACCTGCTACTTCTGAAGATTTGGGCACCTTGAAAACATCTGACCAGAAAATTTTGAAGTCAAATAGGATCCATTTTTAGGAATTCTAATCCAATCTAGATCAGAAGAAATGAATTGCGACATATTTTTTTGTAATACTTCAACGAATGTTAATATCTTTTTATTTAAAATAATTTGAAGGGACGAAAGTTCAGTTGAGAGGGCATAAGAAACTGAAGCAATAATTACTATTAATGGACCGAACTATTGTAGAAATTCTTTCTCGTTTAAAAAAATATTAATAATTTCTCTGAGTTCCAAAAATCTCAATAAAACTTTTCCACAATTGCACCATCGAACTGGCGATGGTTAACTCGCCGAGGGCCAATAAAGTTAACCACTACCACAATTGGTTCAATAGTGCAAAATAGATAGAAAGCTTTGTATAAAACAAAAATACTTGGGCAGTATCAACAATGACTGTTGACTCATCAAAAACTAACAAAAACCACTAGACATTTTTTGCCTTCTCCATTAAGAAGCGTTTTGTGATATTCTCAATTTATCTGATAGTCGCTTGAGCTGAGAGGTCAACAGAAAAACAAACCCTCTTCTTTGGGCACACTTCTTCAGCTTTATCGCAAATCTATTCATGAATATTTCAAATTTAATTCTAAATAAGGTTAGAAATATTATTGCGAAGTACGCCGAAAGCGTTCACAGTAAATGAATTAACTGCACTTATTTACCGCGACATCAGTTGACTATCAGTCGGTGAGTAGCAGATGTAGATACTTCCCGGTACAATAATTTTCGTAAACCCTTATTGTAGGTGAGAAAAACTATCGGCAATAGCTAAATTAACCGCTTGGTACTTGCAACTTTGGCGACCCCTGTTCTAGAAATTTATGGCTGAGACATAGAATACTATCTTTTCAGAATACAAAGAAAAAAAATTAATTTCTCATTTGAATGTTACAAACGTTGTAGGTAAGAACTGGTTGTTATATAGAAAATAAATACCAATCAACTTTTACATATTAGAGACATTGTTTATTACATTTCTATCAATTGGTCTTTAATAGGTACCAGTAACTACATTGCGCTAATCTTTTGCTCTGTATTTACACCTTTTTTAGATGAATCTTATAAAATAACACCGGAATATCAAAATATATTTTATCTATTAATTGCTGCAAATTAAAATTAATTTCTCACTACTTATTTCTGATCATCAAAACCTAACACCGAACGACACAGCTACTTTATCTATAAGATCTCAAACACCACCGATCACTAAGTAGATGAATCACTCAAAACGTATATAACGACACACCGCTTAACACTCGACGCGATACTAACGATATAAAGTCAATACCTCTTCACGCACTTTAACGACAGCGAGGACGTCCCGATGGGACGACAGCGCATTCCAACGCATACTAAATCGGTTCTCCGGTCGACATTCCGCCTATAATACCGGTGGTGCTTGTCGATTTAATTCGCAAGGATTTTCGCGACATATCGAACAGCATATCTCGACGACCCACAATCGACTACCGGCGATATATAGAAGAGAGAGGAACAATCGATACACCTAGTATTAGTAAAAGCAAATTTAGAGCGGCGTCGACCACCTGCTTCAGCGTCGAAGACGACCGGTTAACTATAGCGCAACTGAAACTGCAACCGTCACCCCGCGTAAAAATAAACACGAACGTCCAAGAAACCGGGCTCTGCAGGTGTCCGTTTGCAGCGAGATCTCGTTTCGTGCCTCTCTACCCCTCCGGATTTACCGCACCGATCATATTATTATTATTGTTGTTGTTGTTGTGGCGTTAGTGATAATTAAGCGACGATTGTTGATGGTTGTTATGTACTACTTTACTTCTGTTGCGTTTCGACGATGCGTCACACGGCCTGGGACCATGCATGCAGCGGATCCGGGCTTTCCAGTCGCGACGACTGCCCGAGCAATACTGGAGGCGGTTGGCGGCCGCCTGCCACTGCGACCTGCGCACCGAAAGCGCGTCTGCCGAAAGGGGTCTTGTCCCATCAGACGGCCGTCTGGACGGGCGATGCGGTGTCCGTTTAAACGCTAACTACCTACTGTGTACAGCTGTGGATGTGCTCGTTGCTGTGTATTAGATAGCGACACAATGGCATGAAAGCGCGACAGCACAGCCCTCGGGCTGGAACTCAGCTGTTTTCCCAACTATAGAGGTGTTTTATTTATCGTATATAACAGAAATTTACAAGGAATGTTTATAAGGTAGATATTCGCGCTAACGAAGGCCGTAGATTGTAAAGAAAATACAGTACTTTACCATGGTAAACCGAAAATATTACATACAGTAGTGGACATAAAAATAGGTGCAAAGCAAATTGTTATACTGTTTAACGCATAGTACTGTTGCTAATAATTGAAATCACATTCATCACATCTCTTGGTAACTGTGTTACGTAAATTTCCGGCACCGAAAGTGACGATCGAGTACCGTGAAAAATCGCGATGCAAAAATTCAAAATAAAAAAAGAAAAGGTGATGCACTTCCGCTTTACAAACTTTCGAATAAGTGGGTGGATATTCGGCAATCATGCAGGGTGCCAGCCAGCTCGTCGGCGAGGGAGTGGGTTGATAGAAACACAAACTCAAGATGGATAATAAAATTTCGGCCCCCTCCTGCTTAGGTTACTTACCCTGTCATGCCCCCAAGATAAGCAGGAATCCAAGGTGATAAATAAAAATCGAGGGGTAAAGCGGTTTGCAAATAAACTCATACACAAAAAAAAAGGATGGATTTACTGATAAAACAGTTAAACTTTTATTAATAAAATTTAACATAAAATAAAGGGGGATAATGTTGGTGTTATTGACATAAATATCAGATAATAAATATGATACTCTGTATCAGTAAACGTTATTAACGACTATAAATATAAAAATAAAATATTGTAAGAAAATAACAGATAATCCTGCGGTAAGACTCGAACACCGAACGCTTTGGCCAACGCAATCAGTTCACACACGTTATACAAAGAAAATTCTTACGCTAAGAGTTAATTTAAATTCAAGAAAATTTTAAAGTTACAAAAAAATAAACTACTAAAATAAAGCTAAATATTTGACTTGATTATACTAGTGGTGAATAAATCACCCTGTATATTACAGGCCGATATTTAATCGGTTGATGTTTTAAATAAATATTTTGAATTCGTTAAAAAAATGAAAAGATATATGAATACTAAAATGAAAGTTAGTGATGGGTAGTACCCTCCGATCCTTGATATAACATATAATTTACTGTATTATTGAATAAAACATTTAAAAAACTAAGTGATCGTGGGTTGGTTATTTACTAATGAAAATTTTAAACGCGGACAAAAATTACAAATAAAAAGAAAACGTGCGATTTAGCTTTTCCCCTGATCAGCTGTTGCGGGGCATGGTGGTCCGGACAAATTCAAAGAAGGTAGGGTCTCCGAAGGACATAAAAAGTCGCAGAAGTCCTCAGTCGCACGTGGGTGTTAAAATTCTCACATAAAACGAAGATTCCAAAATTAAAATTACAGGTGATTGAACAGACCTCTAAAAACACAGAAACCTCAAAATTAGTGATTTAAAAGAAATGACAAGATCTGCTTACCGTTAAATAACGAGGTTTTACAACGAAGAGAAGAAAGGTACAGATATGGCGTCGCAGACGCGTGGCTCTCAAATTAAATCCCAAAATATCGGACTCATCCGCCGTAATATTCACGAAAATTCCACACCAAACACAAGCGAAGATGCAGCCAATGAATATTTCAAGCAATCTTCCAATAAAATCCACAGATGTGTGAAAATATTCAAAATTCCCAAAGAGAGGAAGATTTACTCATAAGAGCGCGTCTAAGCAACAACCAAGAATGGACAGGAAGCCGGAAGCAAGAATACGTCACGCAACCAATCAGAAGACAGATAAATAAAACAAGAATAAAGACATAGAGGTGCCCTCTAACGTCGGAAAGATATAAACACAGAAAAAAAGCAGATCTTAATGGAACACGATCAATCAAACAAATCTAATCTAGCGAACCTAGAAATGTCATCCAATTGTCAAAACACAGAAATTTCAGAAGTTAAACAAAAATCTAAGACCGTTATAAGTATAAGAAACTATCTGTAAGTAAATGAGAATTTAAAAGATATTACAAATTCTAGCAAAGCCGCACTAACAGGGGAAAGAAAACACAATTTGAAAGCCAAAAATTAGACGACAATGTTTACGTTGTGAAAATACAAGACGTAGGAGCATCTGTGAAGATAAAAGAAGGAAATAGAAGAAAATAGGGTTACAAAAGCTTGTCGAAAAGACTAGCGTAGAACTAATTCGAGGTAAGCGAAGTAAAAAAAACCGTAACAACTGTCCACAAACAGATTGGTCGGTATAAAATGAAGGTAATGTAAATATTACTGGAAAATAATCGCAGTTATTCCCCCATAACAAAAATTTCATCGCCTGGGAGTGGTCATAAAAATAGGTACACTTTTAAAAACAAATAAAAGAGTGTGTTTTAAGTGATTCTTTTATCAAATATTTCAAGTAAGTCCTCTATTCCTTATCGCATGTACAATCGCCGATATTAATATTTAGCACTCGAACGATTGACTCGACGCTTTGATAGTGCTAAATATTAATGTCGGCGGCTGTACACGTATTCGCTTAATTAGTTGTTAAATCTAGATAAAATGGGCAGCAACAAACATCGTTCTGAGAGTGAGAGGCAAGTCATTGAAAATATGCGTACACAGGGGAAAACTATCAGAAAAATAGCAAACATATTAAATCGTTCCCCAAATATGGTTTAAATGCAACGTCCACATCAATACTCAAATAAATTGATAGTAATGTGAGCACTCGTACCGCACTTCGACGATTAGCCGAGAACAATTTACATGGGAGAGGTGCAAAAAAAGTGCCTCTGTTGAGCAGAAAAACATTAAGGCGGAAATGACATTTGAAAACTTACGTCGAGTGCGGAAAGTAGAAAAGTGGTGTAACATATTGGGAGTGACAAAAGTAAATTTATTTTAATAATAAGTTCTGATGGCAGGGTTTATATTCGTTGCCCAATAAACAAAAAATTATCTCCGAGATATACAACACGAACACTAAAAGCATGGTGGCGGCAACATAATGATTGGGCATGATTCTCATGGAATGGCGTAGGTCCGATTTACTGGATTAAAGATGTGATGACTAAAGAATATACAGAGACCTCTTAAACAACATTGTGCTTCCATATGCGGATAATAATATGCCGATTATTGGGATTTATCAACAAGAAAATGATCCTAAGCACACTTCTAAGTGTTGTCAAAATTGGTTTCGTGAGCATAACATACGGGTTTTGGATAGACCAGTCACGACAAGAGATTAATCTATTTTAAAACCTGTGGAAGTATGCGAAGGATTCATTACGACTTACTTACTAAAAAAACACAAAATCATGTTTGCTTGCTTCTCTTTTTTGTGCATTTTTTCTAGACGTTCACAATCATGTTTTTTGCGATTACAGTGCGATCTGTTACGAATCGAAAAAAAGTTCCAAACAAAAACTACATACTTGATGGAGTAGAATCCGAATCTGCAATACAAAATGGGGGTTCCGATTTAAGATTTCAAAGTTGTCCCCCTTCCCAGTCTGAGGGGGTGAGGTGGGGGATCGAGTTCGGCACCATTTAGTGAGCCCCCTACATTATAATAAATTTTATTAAGATCTTTTTTTAATTTGATGCACTGTTTTAGAGATATTCCGTTGTCTCAAGACAAAAAAACTCACCTGTATAGTATATTCTAGTCTCTTCTTTTAATTGCCAAATTTACTTACAAAAAATATTTCAATTTCTAACTTATACCTGTTGCTCATGTGTTTTTTTATAATTTCTTTATTCAAAAAATATTTCACTGATTTTCTTTAATGAGTTGTTATTAGTTTTCTGTACAAATCATATTTTTAATGTTAACTTATAATTCGACTTACACCATTGTACATAAAAGCTTTCAGCTGACTGCACTAAACTGGATGTACGTTTCATTAGCAAAGCTATCAATATCACAGCAGAAACACTGAACTGTTTAAGAAAATATCCTTGTTTTATGCACCATTTTTATAAATATTTTTATAAATTCTTTCCAATCAACAGTGTTTACCTTTCCTTGTATAGAACCCACGAATAATTCACTCTCAAGTCTTTTCCTTTATTTCATAAACTCTATTTTACTTGCAATATTTCGCGAAGTGATTGGTTTTACTATATTTATGGCATTTTTGACTCCACATTGAGCATTTTTTTTTGATTCGTGTGTATTTCCACACCTTCCGCACTTGTTTCTTACTTTCGGTTTTTTAGAGTGTATATAAAGAGTTATATTACATTTACATTTTTTGTATTGCCTGATGCGATTGATCTTGTCTGTGCTTTGGATACTTTGTAACTATGACACGCATTACCAGTTTTAGCTAAATTACCTGCATCAATTTCTCTCGCAAACTATCAGCTCTTATACCACAAATTAAACTATCTCTAATGAGATGATCTTCAAGTTCACCAAAGCCACAATTTTTAGCACGACTTTTTAAAATCCATGCATATTCATCGATAAATTACTTTTCTACTTGAGTTATACTTAATTCGATTACTACCGTGCACCTTTCATTAAGGTATGCTATCTGTTCGTTCTTGCAATAAATTGCAAACCATTGAACTAACAAAGAAGGTGTCGGTTAATATTTTATTGCGTACATATCGTGAATAATTTTATGAAAATTGTACCTAAAAATAACAATACATATTCGTTCATATGAATTGTTATAATAATAAAAACTAATTTATTTCACTAATGAATCTTGTTATTACTTGATCAAAGAGTGTAAATAACATTTTATCATAACAATGACACATTTCGTTCTGTCGATGAAAATACACTCAATGAATGTAGATTATTGATATCACATCCATCAGTATTTTTCTGTGTTAAATTATCATATATTAATAACTAATGTTTAGTCATTTTAGAGAAAAATGTTTATACATCGAAAGTGAATGTATGAATAAACTAAATATCTAATTGTAAGTTACTATTGCGACTACTTTATTTTCTCGATGTATACAAAAACATTCTAAACTTTACCCTTATAATATTCTGTCGCAACTTAATCAAAAATAAATTGCATTTGTTTCCTATAGAAAGTTCAATAAATTATTTCTAAACTCACTTCTCTTGTAAACTACACAAAACGCACCAACCAAATTCTAATTTCATTAACCCATCCGCGAACCACATTTCAATTATCGCATACAAACAATCTAGTTAGCGATTTCGTTATTCGTTCTGCTATTATTCTTTTTTTTTTATTATTTTATTTTAAATTGTACGCACCCATCCTTCACGTCAATGTCAATTTTAATTGGAAATACGTGAACACGGTAATTCGATGGCAACTAAATTCCAGCGACCTCGATTTCACCATTTCGCTTTTGTTTCCTTCTTTTTTTTGTTTTTGTTCTATATCCGTGCGGCGTTATTCGCGCAATTTTCATTTTGCCAACGCAACCATCTTTCCGCTATTTGAGGTTTCAATACGGCTCGTTTCCAGGAAGGGTTTCGGTTTTCCGGTTTTGCAAAATTTGCATGCATGAGGTATATTTTCGGCGCGGAAAAAATTCGGTTTATTATCGTCGATCGATTGGGTTAGGTCGCGTTGTCTGTGTAGCCAGTTTAATTTTGTGTATTTTTTTTTGTTTTGCTTCGGTGGTGCTCGCGTTTTTTGTTTTTGATCGGATTTTTCAGCGTTTAATATAGGAGTTTGTATATCTGGGTCATGGACTATGCAAGAGCGGCATTAATTTCTGGCGATTTAACGAAGTTGACGGCCTTGTAGGTTATTTTAGATTATTTATTCAAAAGTGTAGCGTAAAATATTTAAGTAGTAAATATATAAAACTATATGAAACATAGAATTTAGATAAACCTTTCTATACCCACCTCTCAGACTTTCGTCTTTGGAAATCTGAAGAAAATATTTAATTTATATGAAAACAAATATATCTAAGATCCATATTTTTAGCTTAAAGTATTTGGCATTAACCAGCATCTACTCAGCTGAGACACTAAAATATATTTTTTTGGCCAAATACATAAAGCGGTTAAGTGATGTTACTTTATTGTCTTGATAGGACAACAAAGTACACAGTCACATTCTTATTTGAAACGATATACTGGTACTTCTAAAGCAGAATTGTTAAGAATTAGGTACTTAACTAAGAAAAATTGATAAATAAGTTCATTGTAATGCAAAATATCCAATGGCAGCACTCTATTAGAGGTACAGTTCTCGCAGGAAAAATCGGGACACCAGCAATTGAGAATTTCAAATTTTGTTGGTTGTAAATAAAGCTTTCAGGAAACGTATTTACATTTCTACAGGTGAATTGATTCAAGGTTTAAACAGAAACATAAATATTAGAGAGAAAAAAGCTTTACACGTAGCATAATAAAATACATTGTAGTTTCTATAACGGCGTGTTCTTTATATAACAAGGATAAGAAAATACATGCAATAAAATTAACAGGAAAATATCATCGCAAAAAAATTGTAGCAATACGAAGGACTATTGAATCTACGGCTTTATTTAAAAATATATATGTGATTTAATACTCAACATTTCTTCGTAGTATATAAAGTATATTTAATATAAAAATTAGCAATGAATATAATTTTAATATAACTAAATGGCATTAGACTTAGAACTACGACAATAGACAAACATCCGCTTAAGGCGGTGACCATTAAATATTTTTTTTAAGCACAACCAGATGGTAAAGAAAACGACAGGTCCAGTTCCTCACAGATTCTTTAAGTAAAAATTAAAAGCGACCGGTTTCGTCCCTAAAAGGACATTCTCAGACCAGAATCTTTAAATCAGAAAGAATAGTTAAAAAATAAAGTCATTAAAATAATTGAATTGCACAAATACTTAAATTTAAAATGGTAAATCACAAAATATCATCTGCACAAACACATTAATTTTTTTTTTTTGATTAAAGAATATGTGAGGAACTGGACCTGTTGTTTTCTTTACCATCTAATAGTTGTAGTTATGTACTCATACAGAGTACACAGTATCACAATAGATTATATATATTTTTTTAAGATTCAACGTTAATTTGCCATCAAACCAAAAATTTAACAATCAATTTTATTTCCATTTATTTTTTTATTTATTAATTTATTTAATGATTAAAAACCCACTGCATCCAGTAGATATTTAAATTATAATTCAAAGCAACCACATACTATTAATAAGACCGTAATTATATCTCTAATAGACAGAGCTATTAAATTAACAAGTCCTGTATATAAAAACCTACAATAATTTCGCATATTAAACAAATTCTAGAGTTAAATAATTTCTCATAAAAAAAAAATGTTTACAAAAGAAGGTTGAATAAATTTGACAATTACACACAAAAAAAATCATTCTGTTAGCAATAACAAAAATAGTAATCTTGAAATATACATCCTTTCCATATGTTAATAAACTGTCTGAACAAATAAATAAAATATTAACTCCTTACAACATAAAAGTTACTCATCAAAATTATAATAACTTAAAATTTCTTTATACAAAACTTAAAAATAATACTCGATCCAGGCACATGTATGAATGATAATATAGAAAATATCTCGCAATAACTGTAATAACGTATACATAGAACAAATAAAATGAAACATTAAATTTGTCAGAGTAAAATGTAAGTTTAGTTTTACATTAGATTACACTACGTAACACATTTTTTGTCCTTGAATAGTAAGCTTAGAAAGTGCTTAAAATCCCTAAATGTGCCAAAATACAAAGTAGAAATCAAAGAAATAGAATTTTACAGAATTGCACAAGATGAGTGAATCATGAAGTATATCTCGATGGAATCTTTGAACTTATCAAGATGACCACCCAGCATATGAACTTTGAGGGAGATCTTGCAATCCATTTTTCCCTAGTTTCCCACTAGATTAGCAACCAGCTCGACATAGTTTTCCGCCCTGTTATTTCCCAAGAAACCCCGAAAAACTGCGGCAAAGCTTTTCCAGGCCGCTTTTTCCTTATGAAATGAGCTTCTTAGAGAAGTCATCGCAGTCGAGGATCTTCTTAATTTGAGGTCCGACGAAGACACCGGCTTTGACCTTTGCCTCAAAGAGCTTAGGAAATAGGTTTTCAAGGCTGCTGACTTCGTACCTAGAGCTTTCACGAATTGTTTTATAGGCCCCAACTTTATGTGCAGTGGTTGCATTAGCAGTTTCAGGGGTCTTACCATTGCTTTTCCCTATAGCAAATTCTGTCCTCTGTGGCCAGTTGTAAAGATAGCACGGAAATTTGGTAAAACCGCCTTGCAGACCCATGAGGAATGCCACCATTTTGAAGTCGCCGACGACCTCCCTCCCATACTTATCATACTTCAAAAGTTTCAGCAAGTTCTTGATGTTAAAGTAATCCTCTTTGAGGTGCACCGAATGACCCAGGCGAAGAGATGGGTACTTATTACCATTATACAGCAGTACTGCTTCGTGGCACCTTGAAGAGCTGTCAATGAAAAAGTGCCACTCATTCGGATTACAGGCGATTCCAATTGCCTCAAATAGACCAGCCACATCGTAGCAAAAGCATAGCCCATCTTGATAGGTGAAACTAGAAAAGGTTTAGTGACGCTTTCTCTGGCCTACGACTCGTACACTTTCATCTAACAAGTTCCACTGCTTCAGCCTAGAGGTCAAAAGCTTGGCATTGGACTTGGGGAGCAGAAGATCTCTAAGTCGTTGATATCTTTTTGGTTGGACTAGTATGGGCCTCTTTTATCATTTCCACAAATGAAATCGTCAACTTGTTCTACGATATTTTCTTCACTCCCCGACTCGCTGTTGTTGATTGAAGACGCCTGATCATCTCAGGAGGAGTAGGTATTGGAAGCTGAGGGCCGTGTAATAGTGGGGCATAGATGAAGGAAGATCCGGATACGTGACAGCGTGTGTATTTTTGTCGGTACGAAGTACAGTCAAAGGGACCACAATGCACAATACTTATTCTCCAAAAAACCTAAATCGAAAACCGAAAATGCAGGTTCCTGTCACTTTGATAGAAGTATTTATTGTAATTTCTATCGTAAGTGAATTCACCCCCGTCACTGACGACTTTAGTACCCGTACTCTACGTCGACTTTACGATGACGACATAATATATAGTTTTTATTATGGGTTCGGTTGTAAATTTTAAAATATGACTGTCTTGGCCACAAAAGCAAAGTTTGTATAGAATAATCGACTTCTTTTATACTTTTTTGGCATAAGAAAATAGGAAATGACTTACATAACCCAAAGACAAAAAAAATTACATAGTGTTATAGATATTTTGAAAATTATTTCAAATTTCAGTAGAAGAAAAAAAAATATCACGTCACGTAAATAAAATATTAAAATTTCAAAATACAAGATTTCCGCTAAAACCAAAAGACCAAAAACAATATAATTGTATATAACTGTATTTCAGTAATATTTCAAGAAAATAGAATATTGTACACGAATATAAGTGTAATTACTTAAACTGACAACATTTTCTTGAACGGAATAAATATTTACTTGTGTTGAGTGAAGATAGTCAATAAAATATTTTTATTTCAATCAAGAAATCGTTTCTTTTCTGTGTGTACCGTGTGGAAATGACTTCAATTTATTTTACTCTCTATTGCGCCGTATACCGCAGAATAATAATAATAACTTATCAGCGTATATCAGAATACTTTCAGTACGGCGAAAAAAACTCATCATCCCTCTTTTTAAATCTAAACTTTATAATTAAAACGTCGCGGCCAACATTATCCGGGTAATCTGCGAAGTCGTTAAACTTTTATTTTCCACAAAACTCCGAAAAAAAAGTTATTAAACCTTCAAAAAGAGAAAATCAGAGCATAATTAACCGCAGTAGCATCCTCGATGACAACCACCTTTTCACCGTTACTTCCTCCTTCACCGGAACAGGGACCAAACGGAAAAGATACCATCCGAAATCCCCCTTCCTCGCAGCCTTTGAGCTGACGACGACCGGGAAACGTCTCGATTATAGAACTGCCGGCTTCTATATGCCTCCTCACCATTGCGTCCCCAGATAAGGACCTAATTTTCACGAGTTGTCCCGTCTAATCGGTCTACCCGTTGCACCCGCCGTGCCGCTAGAGGTGTCATGCTAACGACGTTCACGTGTCATTTTCCCCGTTTTACATTTAATTTACGGTAGGTCGAACGCTGTCGTACAAGAAAACCGACGTTTTCCATTAACTTTTTACCCGAAATTAGCGCGTTTAAATGACTATCTACTCTCGAGCGCCTTAAATTCGTACTCTCTGATGGGTGGACCTAATTTCGGCCGGACTTTTTAACTGTTCCGAACGAACGGCACAGTCACTCGCTCGCATTAATTACGGGTTATTCTCCCTTGATGTGTCTCGTGTTAAATAAATGTCAGCGGCGACGTTTTCGGATGTCGGTGGAAATGTAAATGAAGATGAAGGATGTCGGGTGTTTTATGGACTCGGACTCTCTGGGGGCATTTGTGAAATTGAATAAAATAAAGGACGGTCGAAGTAGTACGATGTAAATTAATGAGTCGGGAACAAAGGATGACCCTGTATAGGATATTGTTTCTTTCTCACTAAAGAAAATGTTGGAAAAATACCGTTACAAATTAGTAAAATAATATTTGTAACGTCGACAAATTGTTCTTATTGAGCCAATATTATTTTTGAAATCCGTATATCCAACAATAGAGAACTTTTTCCATTTTTTTTTTAATTAACTTGTAACTGTCATTTCCTATTTTCTTATGTCAGAAAAGTATAAAAACAGTCGATTATTTCCCACAAACTTTGCTTTTGTGACCAAGACAAGATATTTTAAAATTTACAAGCAAACCCAAAATGAGAAGTACATATTATGTCGTTCGACGTAGAAATACGGGAACTAAAGACATCAGTGACGGAAGTGAATTCATTTACGATAGGAATGACAGTAAATATGTATGTCAAAGTGACAAGTATCTGCATTTTCAGCTTTGGATTTGTTTTTTTTTTTTTGAAAACAAAACAAAAATATCACAACGAAGATGTCTCAACCACTCAACCGACTTTGATAATTTATTGCTATATTGTTCAGGCGCTATTTTAAATTTTGACAGATCCAATGTTTCAACGTCCCTCCATTCAAAACGTGTACACTCCTAAAGCTGATATAATAGACTCGTCCCACGATTTCAGTGCTCAAAACGGTGTGTATATGTACTTCTCATTTCACTATACCCATTTTCTAATTAGATGATGGCTTCAAGAGGTTGCAAACATGAAGCAGACGCGTTTTGCTATGTTTGTGGTCAGTTTATTGAGACAAGAAGATGGTAAAAGAGATCCATGAGATTTGCAATTCCAAGCATTTGGCGGCAACCCACTAACCACTCAAGCAACTGCTACTTTTGCATTGTGGACCCTTCCAAACGCCGTACTGGCAAAAATGCACCTGCTGTAATGTATCAGGATCTTCCTTCATCCATGGCCCCAGTATTAGACAGCCCTCAGCTTCCATTACCTACTCCTCCTAAGATAGACCAGGCGTCTTCAATCAGCAACAGCTAGTCGTAGTGTGAAGAAAATATTGTAGAATCAGATGACATGATCAATGTAGAACGACTTAGTTAGAGATCTTGGACTCTCCAAGTCCAATGCTGAGATTTTGACCTCTAGGCTGAAGCAGTGGAGCTTGCTGGATGAAACTGTGCGAGTCGTAGATCAGAGAAAGCGCCACCAAACTTTTTCTAGCTTTCTCACCTATCTAGTTGGGCTCTGCTTTTGCCACGATGTGACTGGGCTATTTGAGGCAATTGGAATCGCCTATAATCCAAATGAGTGGCGTCTCTTCTTTGACAGCTCTTTAAGAAGCCTCAGAGCAGTAGTGCTGCATAATGGTAATAACTTTCCATCTCTTCTCTTGGGTCATTCAGTGCACCTCAAAGACGGTTACTTTAACATCAAGACCTTGCTGAAAGTTTCGAAATATGACAAGTATGCCTGGGAGGTCATCGGCGACTTCAAATGGTGTCATTCCTCATGGATCTGCAAGGTGGTTTCACCAAATTCCCATGTTATCTTTGTTTTGGGACAGCAGGGACACCAATGCACACTACAACAAGCGCGACTGGCCACAGAGGACAGAGTTTTCTATAGGAAAAAACAATATCAAATGAGAGCTACTGGTAGACCCTCTAAAGGTGCTGATGCCATCACTGCACATAAAGTTGGGGCTTATAAAACAATTTGCGACAGCTCTAGGTACGGAGTCAGCAGCCATGAAACACCTTGAAAAAAAATTATTTCCTAAGCTATCTGAGGCGAAGGTCAAAGCCGGTGTCTTCGTAGGACCTCAAATTAAGAAGATTCTCGACTGCGATGACCTTCCTAAAAAGTTCACCCGTAAGGAGAAAATATTGGAAATATACACTGTGTCCACTTAAATATGAGACTGATGCGGGCAAAAAAAAATATTATTAAAAAATTTTTTATATAAAATAAAAAGCAGTGCTTCTTTAGAAATATATTTGGGGTTTAAAATTAACATTCGTAATTTTGCTATGATTAAAAAAAAAGAAATTGTCTTGAGAATAAATCGCCCTTATTTTTAAAGATATGAAGAAGTTCCATTAGAAGAAAAGTACTTCAAATTCCTAAATATGCCAAAATACGAACTTTCAAGTAAAAATTGAAAAAACACATTTTAGAAAAAAAAATTAAAAAAGTATTTTTTCAATGCTTGGCTCATATTGTGTAATTTTGTAGAATTCCATTTCTTTGATTTCTACTTTGAAAATTTGTATTTTGGCACATTTAGGGAGTTGAAGTACTTTTCGCTAATGGAGCTTTTTGGTATCTTTAAGAATAAGTGTGTTTTATTCTCAAGACAATTTTTTTTTTCTTAATTTATAGCAAAACCACGCATTTTAACTAAGTTTGAATATAAAATATGTTTTTAAAGAAGCATCAACTTTTATTTTACATAATTTTTTTTTTATAAATTCAACAATAAAAACTTTTCCCATTTGTCTCATACTTAAGTGGACATACAATATACATATGTGGGTATATTTCAAATTTTCGTTATCCTAGTCACAAAAGCAAAATTAGAGGGGAATAAAAGTATTTTTCTATTGTTTCTATTGTTATAAATACGTTGGAAATAACGCTTACTACTCAATGACAAAAAACTTGTTACATAGTGTTATCAATAATATCATTTTGTTGTATCTAAAAAGAATATTTCCCAAATCTTACCCCGTAAAAACCACTAACTGGAAAAAAAAAATGATTAAAGTCTTCCTCATTTATAGAGCGTTTCAACCGACCTCTAAAGCGCACCAAACCGAATGACGTCATAGAGGATGACATTGGTATCATTGTTTACATTTGGATTATCGTGTTGTTTTTGTAAGTTTTTTTTTTGTTTGCATACTTTTATTGTGGAAAAAAAATATGCAAAAATACGACAGTAAAATATTTATTAGATCCCAATTACATCGGCGAAAAAACTGACTTAAAGCATGTTGAAAAGATTTACGTGATATTTCATCAAACTCCAATGCTCTTCATATCTGTGAGGATCACCTTAATGTAAGTATTTGGTATTACAAGGTGTATTTTAAATATTCCGCATGATAAAATTTTGTTTTTGGTACGCATATGTTTAGAGAAGATAGTCCTAATATGCGTCATGCATCTAATATGAGCCCCAAATGAAAACTACTAAAAATACAAGTCCCATCTGTCTGTGATAGCTTAAAAGTACAATTGTCATTTGTCAAACTATTTTACAGTTATCTTGCAGTTCAGATCTTACTCTGGTAATTAAGTAGAACAAAATATTATACCAGTATACATATGGTCAAGGAAATGTCCCACTGGCGTATTATAGATGGCACCACAAGTATTCTCTTATGGAAATATATTACCACTACAAATGCACAACAATAGAAAATGCTGGTGGTGTCATCTATAGTACGCCAGTGGAACATTTCTTTGATCATATGTATACTGGTATAATATTTGGTAGAACTATCAACGTGTTTGTAAAAGTTTTCTTAAGAGTGTTAGGTACAGTTTTAATCAAAAATTTAAAAGCCTCCAACATTTTACTAACCCTATTCACGACGTTAGAAATAGCATAAAATGACCAAATCTTTCTCCTCTAGTTTTATTCTAAATTCTATTTTACCTGCACAAATATCTAATGACATTGTATTTTTATTACCATGCAAAATAATTTGTTTAATAACGTTTTTATATTTTTGCTTAAAACTGTATCTTAAGGGTATTGGCTTAAGGTAAGTTTTCGTTACAAAAATAAATAATATAGTATATAGTGTCCAGGGGATTGGTGTATGTAAATTAAAATAAATAAAATTAAATTAAAAGCGAAAATTCGTGTTCCAATCCTCTTTTAACATGTTTAAAATGATGCATTTTAGAAAAGCGAATATTGACGTTTATATGATGGTTAATTACCGAAACATGTCGCAATAGGATATTAAATAAAAGAGGATTGGAACACGAATTTTCGCTTTTAATTTAATTTTATTTCAAAAAATAAATAAGGTTTTTTTTTCAATCCGCTTATATGACTTTTACTTGACGCTGTGTTGTTTTGATCAAGTTTCATCGTGTTCATTAGCATTTGGTCTTACTTAACCGCCAAAAGTTTAAATATTAACTTTATTTAAAATGTGCAGTGCTGGTAATATGGGCCTTTCGGAGGACTGAATATAGGTCAGGGGCCATATTCGAATCCAACCTAACCTCCTTACATCCTGGGGGTTGGGAGTACCTACCAGGCGGGTCCCCGAGGTGGTGGATAGGGGAAAGGCCATCTTGTCAGGGTTCGCTCAAGACGAGATGGTTAGTGGCGGCTATAAGTTCGTCCTGTCTGCTTAAAACCGGAGCAGGATGAATGAAGACCGTTGCCGTGAACCATTCCCCCCTCGCCCGAGCTGTCGTGTCGTGGCTAAGGGCTTGCACAGGGTTCTCCAACGATGCCAGTTATTGCTTTCGGCTACCGAAAGCCCACCTGTTAAACCAGGTCCCGAAAGGGATGGGGGGTCTTGGCTTAACTGCACGGACCGAGAAGAGACAACCTCAATAAAAACCTAAATCCTAAGGTGGCGGACTAGGCTGATGGGATGCGTGGCTGGATAGCAGACCAGTCTACTAGTCCAACCTTGGAACACCTGGCGCGACCCATTGTATTTAGCCTTACCTCTGCATGCGGGGCTCTGTGGAGGTGAACCTTTTCTTCCCTAACTACTCGTGGGATCAACCATGAAGGAAGGACGTTTATTAGCGGTACAACACCGCTAATAAACAGGAATTGGAGCAGGACCTCCATAAGAAGCCTTCCACTTCCAAAGTGAGAGTACCTCCCAAGGAAGGGACAAAGTGAGGAGCAAAACGACTGGAGCAGATTGGGGAACAGGATGGCATCAATTGCGTAGCACTGAGCAACTCAAGGGCGTTGCACCTGAGAGCACGTGAAATCGAAGAGGGAAACTTACCTAACCTAGAGCCTTCTGATATCCTACACATTCTGAAAGGAATAGGATTGTAAGGGCAGCTGTAAAACAGCAAGAACAGGGGACACAATAGATCTTTAGGTCGCAGTGTAATATCACCTTTCCAATATATACATACACACACACACAACCTCCTTACATGTGGGTTTCTTTGTAGATTTGCCATGCCACGAAGTACCTCAAAGTATGTGTCGAAAAACTTGAAAGGCCGATGATATGTTAAAGGGCACCGAGGTGGTTAAAAACAAAATAGGTTTGAAAAAAGCTAGTAAAAAGTTTCATGTACCAAGGTCGATTTTTTATAAAGACTATTGTGAAAAAACGACGAAAATAATTTGGCACCGGAAAAAGTTCTTAAAACTCAACTTCGAAGAAAAACTATATTAGGAAAGGAGCTGCATGAACAGCTTCTTCAGTACATTTTAGCTATGGAAGCTTCATTTCATGTTATTTTATGTTATAGTATGTATTATTTTTATGTGCTTATAAAGTTATTCGCAGAATGGCGTATAGTTTAGCTGTTAACAATGGAATATCCTATCAATTCAAAAATGGCATTGCAGGGCGGAGTTGGTTGGATGCTTGTACCGCCATAGAAATTTGCTTTTAGTGCGAAGACCAATTGGGGCTTGGTTTGCTCGAGCACAGGGTCGAAACCGCCACTTACTAATTTACATTAAGGAGCATTGCGAGATAGCACCATTTTTTTTTCATTTTTTACAATTATACGCACAGAATCGCATCTACAACTATTCCAGGTTAGTGTAGTAAAATGCGGGCAGCAAATCTCAAGTAATCGTAAGTAATAATGATAAGATTTATTGCCCAACAGATGATAAGTACATCCAATTACAGGACAAAAAATTAATTACATAACTTGTGATATATACTAATCAAAAACAAAATACAAAAAAAATAAAAAAATTGATTACAATCCAACTAACTCTAATTAACATTTAAACTTAACCTACAGAACAAAGACAAAGTAACAGACCGAGATTAAGGGAAGTACCATATTAGACTCTCATATTGCATTCACAGATTGTTTATACATTTAATGATCAACAACAAACTAGATGAATGTATATCTACCACTGAACTCAAATTATTATTGAAGTAGTTACAGATTCTGTACAGTGGCGCATGTGACATTACATTAGTGCGTGCAAGAGGGCAGTAAAAAGTAAAGGTCTGTCGTGCAGAATACTGGGGAACTGCAAAATTCAAAGAATTAGTGAGAGAAATCACATCGCTCTTGTTATTGACTAAATTAAAGAGAAACTTAATATCAGTTTGAGTGCGACGTTGTTCTAGAGACTGAAAATCGAACATATTTAACAGAGTACTGTGATTGAAGCCTCTTTCGGGATATATTCCGTGCCGCTTTAGGTAAAGATATTTCAGAAAACGTCTCTGGTGATTGCAAATATGTTTTATAAAACGGAGACCAAATTACGGAAGCACACTGAGAGAAAGAAATGCGTTAATCTAACAATATCTACTATGTTAACACAAAAGGTGTTAATGCAACAAATTTTGTATTTAATCCAACTAAAATTAGTCATTTGTGCAACTATTTGTTTGTGTTAAAAAAATCTGTTGACTGAAAAACCTTAGATGGTTGAAGCTAAGATATCTAAAAAGTTTTTGTTTGGACGGACCGAAATGGTAATGTTAAAACAAAAAAAATCTTAGTAGTTGAATGGAAACATTCATAGCATAATATTGAAACTAAAAAATGGTTAACTTAACCAAAAAAGGTGTTTGCGCTTTGCGCACCTACATATGCAGATCTTAAAAGTATGCGTATATACTACGTTATCCGTTTCATGTATAGTAATTATTATGTAGAGAGTTCTTTTCTAAAAAACAATATCATAATTACGATGTATATTATTTCTACTTTAGATTGTAAAACAATTTAGTAATTCAATATTTGTATATTATGGAATGTACCTACATATATTAATGTAGGTATATTACGTATACCGTCAGATACTCATTGATCAATGTTTGTGGCGTGATTTGATCGCTTGCTTGCTGTTAAAAAGCATCAAATATCACATTGTCTTCGTTCGTGGCTCGTGATATCGTGATATATTGTGAGTTCTAATACTAGTACAATACCAACATATTTTTTAATTATTACATACCTATTATATATATTAAATGGGGGACGAGCGAGTAAAAAAATTATTAATTCCGTGGGGATTTGAATATTTAACTTCAGTGTTTGCAGGTAAGCACATTTTGATTTTTATAGATGTTTTTGCAAATGAACGCCATATTAGCACAACATAATGCAGGAGTATACTTCATGTTTAAACGAGTATATTAAGACCCAGAATATATCGTATTTATTAGGTTGTAGAATACATTTTCATAGCTATAGTGCGTACCTGGAAGCTCTGGACATAGAAACAATCCATTTACCGCCCAGAAGACGTTCGGAAGTGCATTCAAATATATTTGTAAATACTTGTTTTTAGGCATTACTTTTAAATACCTACTATTATTGTAAAGTGTACTTACATATTTCATAATTTATAACTGTTGTGAAGTTATTAATAAATATATGAACCTAATTTAGTCATATTTTGTTTCCAAACCCCAATTTGTAATTAATAAAATTTCCAACATATTCAAAATGAAATTATTTGAATGAACAAAATTTTTGTTTCAAATCAACCAAAAATAAAATGTTTGCATTGACACTCTTAATTTTGTGCACTCAATACGTTTTATTTGCTAATGTAACCATAAAGATGCATTGAACCAAGAATTTGTTTTTGTAGTTTCAACACAAATTCGGGGTTAGGATAAGCAGCACTGCTAGTTAAACAAAACACTTCTTTTTGTTGTTCTAACATATTTAGAGCTGTATTAACAAATCAAAACCAATGTTACATCAACTAAACTAAAGTGTTGCATTAACGATTAAACTTGTTTAAATTGAAATTGAGGGTTCAGTTGAATCAACGAGTCTATTATTTTCAAGTTAACAAATATATTTCAACAAATCGTAAATTTCAATCTAACAATAAATTTCGCTGGGCCGTATTTAATGCAGACTTTTTGGTTGGTTATGCGTATTTTGGTTAAATCAATGCATTTCTTTCCCTCAGTGCATATTCCAGTTTAGAGCGTACGTAGCAGTAGTATAAATTGATTACAGAGGGTAATAATGAAAAGTGTTTTGTATTGCGAATGATAAAGCCTAATGATTGTAAAGATGAAGCAGTGGTATGTCTAATATGGTCTCTGAAAGTAAGACTACTATCAAATAGTACACCCAGATCCATTATAGTGTCACAGCGGTTTAAGGTAGTATTATTAATTCGATAATTGAAGTCGATTATGGTAGATTTACGCGAGAAAGAAATAATGTTACATTTTGAAATGTTTAGATTTAAGTCGTTGTCTAGGCACCATAAAGAAAGTAGATTTAACTGGCACTGAAGGCGTTCACAGTCATCAATGGCAGTAATTTTAGCAAATAATTTTAAGTCGTCTGCAAACAGTAGTCTGCCACAGTCTAATGTCACAGGGAGATCATTGATAAAAATCAAGAACAGCAAAGGGCCCAGGTTGCTGCCTTGAGGAACGCCAGAAAGAGGTGTAAAGTAATTTGAACGATGACCTTTGTAACTAACATACTGCCTTCTATTAGATAAATATGATCTAAACAGTAATTGCAACAAAGGCGAAAATCCAAGATCCAAGTAATGTCTGGCAGATGACTACTTTCCAAAAATTTCATCTTCATTGTCATAATTGTTCTTCTTTTCAGTCACACTTAAAGCCAAATTTGTCAATCATAGTTACATTAGGACGATAAATAATTATAATTCCTCACTCGTCCCTTATCTAATTTGTAACTTATTGTTCAAAGACTCACAGCAATGTGATGGAGGATTTTCCAAACGCGTAGGTATTTTTATTTACATAATATTACATATACACTGAGAGAAATGAAATGGTTATTTCAACATTTTTCGTAGTGTCACGCATTTGAGCATTGATTTAACCATATTGCATTTAAGTGAATCATATGCTCCTATTTGAAACAAATATATTTATATTGTTGCACACTTTAGAGTTAATTTAACAAGATTATAGTGTTCAGGCGTAACCAATATTTTATCTTGTTGGTTTAATCCCACAAATTGTCGATTCGACATTTGAAAAAGGTGTTCTTTGAACATTTACTAGCGGTGTTAACTCAATGAAATGTAATATTTAATACTGTTACATATAGGTGATCGCACATGCGCACAGTCAGTCAGCATCCAACCTCCGTAGCAATAAGACCTATGTTTGTAAGCTTCTGTAACATTCATATTGAATAATAAAGATAATCAAAACCCATCGCGGAGTATATATTATATAACATGGCGCAGTCAGAATAAAAAACAAACAAAATACAAAAATAAAATCAGTGAAAGGAAGAAAAAGTGCAACAAATTATAAAAGAAAGTGTCAGAAAGGAACAAAACAAAATGGAGAGTATATCTCAACCCGAGAAGATGAAAATAGAGGGCGACTTAGCAAAAAATTGGAGGCAATTTAAAGAAGATTAGGAATTATATTCTACCGCGAGTGGTTGCAGTGGGAAAACTGTGTATAGGAAAGGAAGTTCGAGAAATTTTAAATAATATTGAAATTATGCTGGAAAACACATCGATCGACAGCCGGATGCAGGAGCAAGACAGAAGACTCGTTTCACCCAATGGCCGCACAAGGATGGAAGATCATTGGAAAGAGGTGTCCGGCAAATTCAAATAAGATCATTTGTAACGGATTCGAACAATTCTCGAACAGGTCGGTGTACATGTTGTAATTTTACGCATGCGCAAAACAGTTGTCCAGCTTATGGTAAAATATGTGATAAATGTAATCCTAAAAATCATTTTGTCTCTAATTGTTTAAGTAAATCGATTAATATGATGATTAAAAACCAATTCCGTTCAATATAATGATTATTTGATGGGTAATATTACGAAATCGGTAAATTCTGATAACGAATTTTGGTTAAATGTTGTTATTAATGATTTATTATGAAACGTTAAATTGTACTTTCCTTTCAAATGTATGAATAAAACCTTTGTAATTTTTTAGTTATGTTATTAAGCTAATATAAGTTTAGTATATAATGCTGTAAATATTTTTCTTCTATTACCTACTATAGTCTTCCTAATTAGGCAATATATAGCTATGCGTTGCTATCAATGGACTAATTGCTGAATGTGCGGGCGGATTTTTAATTTCATCGATAGATCCATCGATTACAGTAATATCTCTGTTTAATACATTAATGATACAGGAATGGATCCATCGATGAAATTAAAAACTCGCCCGATCAGTAACGTGATTTTAAGCAAAATCGAAAATGGTTCCACTAACAAGAAAATCTTTTTCGTATAACCACCTAAAGGTATTGAATTACATGCAAATAGTCATTCGATGAATACTATAGGTAGGTTAAATGGAACAATATAAGTTTTGAATCAACATTTTATAGTGCTAAACCAATATTATAAAATTATAGAGACAATTATTACTTCGTGTGTGTACAACAAGTAACTGTGTTGAGATAATGTTGTTGTATTATTCAATTAGCAGGTAGAAATTGTTAATGGAAAATTAAGTACATGTTCAAAGAATCACTCGTAGTCTGTGTCTTATAACATTTATTATTATTCAGTTAACTAACGCAATTTAACATTTTTTTACGTATTGTATTAACACTGAGATATCATTGCTCATATTGAAAAAGAAAAAAGTGTTCAATACACCATTTTATTAGTTAATACAACACTTTTTTTCTCTCGGTGTAGTTTCTATATACCATACGTCTTATCCAACGTACACAACTCCATCACCGCCAAGAAAAATGGTTTTCGCTAGATGGCACGAACGGATGAAGTAAAAGTTGCTGTGCCGTGTTGCCGCGTGTGCAAAAAAAAAAAAAATCCGTAACCGGCGTTGGCGGAAAGGAAGCAGGTGGTAATTCGGTTGCTCGCCTTGCCGCGCACCGAAGAGCGTAGAGGATTCGTGTCTGTGGAAGATGGATGACGCCTACTAGCCATGTTTACGAGCGTACGTCGATGGAGAATCTCTTCTTTATGAATTCGCCCTCGTCTATTTCTCGCGGGCTTCCTTTTTCTAATCGTGACGACGTGTCAGGGCCTCGGCGTTAGGGGAAAATGGGAATTGTATTTCCGCGGAAGGCGAGCGCGTGCCAGCGGTGAGAAATGAGGAAACGCGCTTTCGCCGTAACGAAAATACTTTTTTTGTTACCTTTTCGGTGGCATGAAGGAAGGAGAGAAAAATGGTCTCAAGATTGTGGCACATGTCTTGTACGTCAGTACTATATTATATAAGGGATTTGATTTTTACAAGTGGATTTCACGAATTTTAAACAAGAAAATATAAAAATCATTGTTGAATTTGATTTGATCCATAATCAAAATAATAAGAACTCACCTTTTTATTATTTTAGAATTCAAAAATAGAATGATATATAAGTAGAGACCGGATTACATGCAAAGTACATATATTTTATTTTTTGCATATCTTTAATTATAGTCTACATGTAGAGGTATTACACTAATTGCAGTTAATTACCGCTAATTAGTGGTTGCATATATTGTATATTTAGGCATTTCTATGCATATTTTTACAAAAGTTGCATATATTGCATATTTAAGCTTTTTCCTATCATTTCTATTAGTAAAAATTCCTAGTAATTCCTAATGTAAATCGACAACCGACAATTCTCAGAACGATAAATCTTTTACATTGGTTTCTCTACTACTTTTTTCCAAGAACAGCACGTGTTTAATTTCGCCTAGCAGAAGAGATGTGGTAAATTAATTAATTTATTATTATTAATTCCCAAATAAACTATTCATTCATTGAATATCTTTCAGCGAAACAGCATGTAATTGTGTTACGTTTTTAAATACTGTGCGTACATACAATATACATAGCGAACACAATTTCTTTATGGATTAAGCCATATGCTGAACTGGTAAAGGATGGCGACAAACTATTTTGTCGAGCCTGCAGTAAACTGGTAAGTTTAATTTTACTAAAAACTTTACAATTGTTCTTAAATTCTTTAACTTTTGATATAAAATAACAATTGTTGTTGTAGGTGTCTTCTGAGAGAAAATACCTAATTGATCAGCACGCTAAAACTCCATCACATATTGGAAAATGTGAAAAACTAAAGCGATCCGCATGTGTGCAGCAATCTATACGTCAATGTGTAGCATCAACTTCACGAAACTCAGAACAAGAAGAATATAATACGGATCTGTGTAACGCATTAATTTCGTCTAACCTACCATTAGCAAGATTAAAAAATGTTCATTTGAAATCATTTCTGCAAAAATATTGCAAACATAATATACCTGACGAAAGTACCTTACGAAAAAAATATGTCACATCTTGTAACCAGCAAACAATAGCAGAAACTCAACAATTGGTAGGGAATAATTTTATTTATATCATGGTAGATGAAAGTACGGATAAGTGTAGCCGTTATATTGCCCATTTGTTAATAGGAATTCTTCATAAAGATATTGTAGATAAATCATATTTAATTTATTGTAAAGACCTTCAAAAAACAAATAATGTAACAATTGCCGAATTCGTTCAAGAAGGTTTATCAAATTTATTTTTACCTGGAAGTATACATTGTGAAAAATTTTACTAATGTTGTCCGATGCTGCACCACACATGATAAAAGCCGCGCAAAATTTAAAATTCTTTTATAGTAACATTATTCATACCACTTGTTTAGCTCATGGATTCCATCGTGTAGCCGAAGACACTGGGAATCAATTCCCTTTGAGTAATGATTTAATTAGCAATGTCAAAAAAGTATTTTTAAAAGCACCTTTACGAATCCAATTTTATAAGGAGCGACTTCCCGGTGTTAAGTTGCCTCCTGAACCGATTATTACGAGATGGGGTACATGGTTAGAGGGTGCAATTTTTTTCGATGATAGTTTTGAAGGAATAAAAAATGTAATTTTTGAAATCACTGCTGACTGCATTGCTCTAGAAAACTGTAAAAAGATAGTAACATCAACAGAATTGCTACAAAACCTTTTGTATATTAAGTCAAGTTATGGCTTTGTTTCAAGTTCCAATCGTAAACTAGAACGCAGGATGTCGCTCTCGGAATCAGTCGAAATAGTAGAACGAATTTGATATGCTATGTAAGAAGGTTAAGGTACAATAGGTAATTCTACATGCGATAAATTTAAAAAAGTGATAAATAAAAATGCGGGGTATTTGAAATTGAAGAAAGTTAAGAAAATTTTGGAAGGTGAAACAGTACACGATTTCGACTTTAATTTTAGTTTAGAATGTATTGCAAAGTTAACCAATGCACCAATTACATCTGTGGATGTTGAAAGAAGCTTTTCTATTTCGAAACATATGTATTCTGATAGAAGACTTTCTTTTACACCATTTTGAAAACATTTAATTATAAATTGTTTAGAAATTATGTTTGAAAAAACATTGGTAGGCTTTCAAACACGGCGGTGTACTATAACTAAGCTTCTTGCGGGTTTTAAGCCGTGTGTCAAAACTTTCGCTCGACGTTTCGCTGTTCATGAACAGTGAAACGTCGAGCGAAAGTTTTGGCACACGGCGAAACCCGCAAGAAGCTGTTAGTTATGTTGTGAAAAAAATTTGTGCAATAAAGTTAATGTTTAAATTTCTGCTCTTATTTATTTTATGTAAAAATTTTGCATATTGTCGCAATTTTTTTACATATATGCCCCAGGTTTATGCATATTTTCTCAAAAATCGATGCATATATATGTGCGCATATATTCCAGTTTTTCTTTGCATATAATCCGGTCTCTATATATAAGTGTTGATTTAAAATAACGAAGTTATCCTACTATTGAAACACCTGTATAAAAATTCACATAAAAACATTTTTTTAATTATGCATCATTGAATTTTATAAAACCTTTGTACAATTTCTTTATTTTTCAAAAAATTAGTGTTGTAATAATCAAAGATCCAGTCTCTTTGGGATAGTTTGTATACACAGCCCACAGCACATCCTTTTAGTCATTTATATACGTGCACGCGTTCTTTTGTCTTCCGAACGTGTCAGCCTCGTTTTTTTTTTATCGCTTATCACAAACTAGCATCGTCCGTCGTTCGTGTCGTTGACCACACGCCGACAACCGAGGGCAAAACTGAGGCTACCCATTAGGAAAGCCCAGCCGGAACGTGGCCTTTACTTCCTTTGCGATCCGACGAACCAGCCAGACGATCGTCTGATGTGGCAAGGAGGAATTTATTCGTTTTATATTGTCTGGACACGTTGCGGTAATCAGAAAGTCTGTATTGGTCGCAAACTGGCTAGTTACCGTTTGATTGGGTCTGAGTCGAAGAAGTCGAATCACGTCGCATAACCGATTGCTTTTCCTAATGTAGACTATTGTTAGATACATACGTCTTCAGACCATGTTTATTGGGGAATTATTCTGGTAGATTTGCAGCATCTAATGGTACTTTTTTTTATTTGTTTGTTAACAAAAGAATGGAATGATGCTGATGCATTGGGTATGGAAATAATTTTCTGAATGGTTTATAATTGAAATAGAATATTTAGAAAATGTAATGTAATGTATTTGTATTTCAAAAAAAGTACAAATGTTGGACGATAAATCATTTATATATATTATAAACAGGATCGGCTTCAGGATGGATTCCTGTGGTACCCCTCTATTAACGATCCTCGCTTCCGACACCTTGAAGCCGGCACACATTTACAAGACTACCCACCCACTCGTATATTATATCTCACATCATATAATAACAATAATAATATTACTTTATTTTCAAAATCACAGGAAAAACTTCTTACGAAACTAAGTCTTAGTAATATAACTAAAACATTTGCAAAAAAAATCTTCCAAATTATAATACAATCTTTTATTGTTTACTTTAACGGAACGAATTAACGGTTATCCGATTATTACTATAAATGTTACTAGTTACTGATATTTATTTAATTGAAATCTGCCTAACATGTGGCGGATTCTTCTTGTTAGTAAGGGAATTAAATAAATTCTTTCATTTTGTATATATATATCGAGCTTTTTTTTCTATTACACATACGTGTATTACGGGTTTGAACTACCTTAATTAATAATGAAATAAACAATAAAAAAATACTAAGTAGTGGTAAAATTTCAGGCGATATCATACGTCAAATCAATCATTAAAGCAAAATAATAATTGGTTTAGATGGAGGTATATCTGGTTGCCCACTCGCCAGTTAGTAATGCATTGATAAATTGTTTTATAACGTTACACATGTGTAGCAGAAAAAAATAGAGGCCGGTATACACTCTAAAAAAATCATGGTAAATTTACCTCACTGGTATGTGAAAAAACATATGAAATATAAGGTAAAATTACACCAAAAAAAGGGTAAACATCAGATTACCACAAATTAGGTGTAATGTAATGTAAAGTCGGTTTGACTTTGGTGGAAAAATACTTCAATCAATGAAGTAATTTTCCCTCACATGGGGAAATTTGCTTAGAAACAAGGAAAAATAACATATTTCGTGGAATATTACCCCTTATGTTGATAAAAATACAATATGGACAATACAAGGGACATGAAATTCTGATTATATATATATTATATATATATATATATATGCATCTGTTATTTGATTGGAACATAAAATGTTTGTTTTTTTAACATTGCATTACATTGTGTCGCTTGATCAAAAATTAAACCCGTTACGAGAATGCATTACATAGCCGTCGACTATACAACGCGCAAGCGTTTGAGGTACGCAGTTTGAATACAAGTGCGGCATCTACACTGATGGCTTCAACGCATAAATGTATATGGTCTGTTTTTCATTTTGTCTTGCAAATAAAGATTGAGGTAAGTTCATTTTACATTAATTATGTATTGAGATGATTACCATGTACTTAGCTATGACAGCACACATAAATAATAGACATACACCTGCGTATGGATATGTAATATGATATACTGGGAACTTAACCTCAATTGCATTTGGCGATATTGTTGCTACAAGATATGATACATTTATTTAAAGTTTTCAACGCGCAAGTGACACGCAGGAAACTACCCTATCAAACTTTTCAATTTAAACAACAGAAAGTCTTCGTTTTGAAGGAGTCAATTCTTTTTTTTTCTCTTTCATTAAACATTTGGAAATATAAAACGCCTAGTGCCTTGCCGTTATTGGGGGCTATGTTTTCGTTGTTAAGTGATGAGACAAGTAAAGTAAGGCAGAGACTATTTTGGTTTTACTCTAGGATTTAATGACAAAAGTAAAGTAGGTATTAAGCACTTATACATGCAAATGTGCAAGACCGCTGAACGGCAAATTTGAGTTCAATAGTTAATCACAACATTATTTATGTATATACTAGTATTGCGGGAATCGCCAGATATCAAAAACCGGTTAATCGATTTTTAGTAAAAATCGGTTTTTAAAATTCAGTTTTTAAAATCGATTTTCAAAACCAGTTTCAAACTAAAAACAATACGTATTACTTTTTAAAAGTGCTATGTATTTTAAATTCGAAAAACCTATTTAAGGCGCAATAATCTGCTTTTAAAAACCGGTTTTACCGGTTACAATTTTTAAAGACGATTAATCACTGCATCCAAACCCCAGTTTCACATAAAGAGGCTTCCATTCGCAGCACTATTATCTACATACAATATATTTTTAAATGCTAAATTTATTAAAAATTTTCAGGACAAATCTAAACTTGAAGAAATTGAGGTGAATACACCGTTGATAATATGCTTGGAAAAAGTTATTAATAAAAATATATTTATTTCATATGTTTTATACATTTATTTTTCTTTTCTAGGAAATGTGAAGTCGCATTCTTTAATGGTAGAAAGACAGTTATTAACCCAACAGATTCATTTCGTTCTGCATTACAACAAATGATGGCGGCATATTTTAATTTTCATTTGCAGTACGCAAAAGATGCTTCTAACACATTAGAAGCTCTGCAGAGGTATTTTTTTTTAAATATACCCTGAACAGGGCAACAAAAATAAAAAAGCTCCAAATCCAAACTCAAATTGATAAGATTTTTTAATGTATTTTGTTAGTCAAAATTTATTTTATGGTTACATTCAACTAGATCTTTGCATTATGAATACAACCAATTCTTAGTAACTATTGGCTTTTCTAATTGACCTTTCTCCCAAAATGTTTACTTTTTAAAACATTGGTTATTGAATATAAAAATTTATTGAAATTATTGTAAATTCTCTGTAATCCTACTAATTAATATATCTTTCAGAAATTATTAAAATTAAATCTAATTTATATAAATGGTATATTTTGAATATTTAAGTGGAGAATCTGCATTAAGTTCCAAATGACATAAACATGTTATTAGATAACTGAAACTTAATATTTCTGGATGATAAAACAACCTAATAATCAATTATTTCTAATTTCTTTGTTGTTACTCTAATCTATACATTAAAAAAAAATGTGGTAAAATTACCCCAAAAATAGATGGCAACTGGGCTACCGCCTATTTTTGGGGTAAATTTACACCTATAGGGGATTTTTCGCATACTGGTGGAATATTCCTTGAAGGTGTGGTAAATCTACCTGAAATTATTCCATTCCATTAGGGAATATTACTTTAGAGGTGTAAACTTACCAGGGAAAATTACCACACTTTCAAGGAATATTCCACAAGCATGTGAAAAATTCCCTATAGGTGTAAATTTACCCCAAAAATAGGCGGTAGCCCAGTTGCCATCTATTTTTGGGGTAATTTTACCGCATTTTTTTTAGGGTGTACACACTCACTCGTATATTATATCTCATATCACATAATAATAATAATAAAAATATCACTTTATTTTTAAAATCACAAGAAAAACTTCTTACGAAAATAAGTCTTAGTGAACTAAAACATTTGCAAAAAAATCTTCCAAATTATAATACAATCTTTTATTGTTTACTTTAACGGAACGAATTAACGGTTATCCGATTATTACTATAAATGTTACTAATTACTGATATTTATTTAATTGAAATCTGCCTAACATGTGGCGGATTCTTCTTGTTAGTAAGGGAATTAAATAAATTCTTTCATTCTGTATATATACCGAGCTTTTTTTTTCTATTACACATACGTGTATTACGGGTTTGAACTACCTTAATTAATAATGAAATAAACAATAAAAAAATACTAAATAGTGGTAAAATTTCAGACGATATACGTCAAATCAATCATTAAAATAAAATAATAACTGGTTTAGATGGAGGTATATCTGGTTGCCTAGTCGCCAGTTACTAATGCATTGACAAATTGTTTTATAACGTTACACATGTGTAGTAGAAAAAATAAGAGCCGATATATATTGTAATAGCCAAAACAAAAAGTTTTCACTTGCGCTACTAAACCAGTAGAAACGAATGTATGTATTTCCGTCCCAAAACTCCTTCTCGACAATTCCGCTCGTGCGACACAGTTCCTTATCGCGGAGGCGTTTTCTTTGTCTCCTACATCGCGAGAGTCAAAGATCGCAAACAAACCATCGCGAAACTAACAGCGCGAGCACGGTCTAAAACTATTGTGCCGGTAACGAATAGCGACATTAGAGTCCTGACAGGTTATCCTTATCCGAAACGTTTTCAAAAGGCTTTCGTGTTCAACGGAGGGACATAATAATAAGCTCGCGAGGAAGACAAGCATCACGCGAGGACTCCTAATGCCTCTTCTAGTAACGGATAAAATGATAAAATACCAGTTGTATGTTAGTAACGTGTCCTCTCTCTATTTCTATCTCTCTCTCCGTCTCTATAGTTTCTATGCTTTCAGTGTAATTAATGAGGACTGCAACTTAAGCGCCATTAAACAAATTAAACCTATGATGTGTATGTCCTGGAGCGTGGTATATTAATAAGCACACTATGTGATGGTTTGGGCAGCGACATGTATGTATACGAATTCATGTCGTACGTATGATACTGACAGAAAGGCTACTTCAATTCGTGTAAACACACTTCACACGAAAAAAAAATAGTTATTTATTATTATTTTTTCCAATAGAATTTAGAATTTTAATTTCTTACAAAGTTGATAAGTTTCTAGTAAATATTCTTTACTCCAATTGTTTGTTCGTTCAAACAAATAATTTAAATAAGCTCGTATTTTGTCATGTCATTCCAAATGATTTATTATGGGTTTTATACGGTGTTGTCAAATTTGCACTTCTCTAAGCAATTCGTATAGCTTAATTGATTACAATGCTCTACCAGATGATTATCCGTACTTTACTGACCACCCTATATCTTAAAATCAATAACTTTACATCGCAATTCATTTAAATTAAAATGATAAGCTCTTCCATGTCCAAAAATAAATTCCGAATTAGAATATAAATCATTTTATACTTACAAATTGGCATTATCATTCTTCAACGAAATCGGAGAAGACTTACCTGAAATTAAAAAAGAAATGAATGAATACGTTAAATCACGCAATAGAATACTAACCTAACAAAATAGGGAGGATTAAGAAAGAATAATTATTGTAATAATAGTTTTGGAAAATCAACTAACAAGTAAGAGATATTTATTACAATAAATAAATGAAAAAAGCATGCTGGTTTTTGACGAATGCAATGGTACAGTAATATCCGAACGCATGAGGTCGGACAAATGCATTCGACTTAGCGTGCCTTCCATGCAGCATCGCTCAAACATCAAATGTCTTGTCATTAATTTTTCTTGATGCTTTTAAGTTTGGCTAATTTATTAAGTTTTTTTTTTACAGGATTTTATCAAAATTTCTTTTAAATATTTCGATGTTCTATAGTTTTGATATTTGTACAAACTCATAATTAGCATACTGTTTGTAATTAGAATCTGATTTCATAGATGGCACTGACTTGCCATGTAAATTACTTTTAAATTTTAATTTGATTTCTTATTGGATTTTTATTCAGTGAAATGATGAACCTTTGCAAATAATAAAATATAATTTATTTTTTAATATGTCGTTTATTAATTCCGCTTTTCAATTAGACTTTGTGTAGATAATCTATATTCTTACTGAGGGTGGAGGAAATTTTGATTTGCCATTCAGGTACACATACATCAATGACAAATCAAAATTTCCTCCACCTCAGTAAGAATTTAAATTGTCTATACAAATCCAATTAAAAAACAGCATTAAGAAACAAAAATTGTAACAATAATTTTAGAAAATCAAGACATATCTATTGCAATAAAAAAATGATTTGACAAATGATACAAAAAAAAAATGCAATGGTGCCGCGATATTCAAAATTACGAGGCCCGATAAATGCATTCGATTTAGCGTCCCTTTAATATAAGCTGCTTTCCATTTACCAGTTGACTCACCTCATTTCAGTTTTGTACGTTAAGATACGAACTGTTCATGTCAAACTCATTTTGTCGCCAAGTTACGTCATTCGTAGTAAGTAACTCGCAGCTTAACGCACAAAACTGAAGTGAGCCAGACGATAAATGGAAATGGCATTTGCTGAAGCAGCGTTTACTTCACAGGAAATAACAGTCTATTTTGTTTAAAGTCTCGCGTAATTAAGATAATACAGTACTTATTTTAAATTTTATCTACTTCTTTGTCTATTGTATTGTGTTTTTACAATTGCTGACCAGCGAATCCCACATTACTCTCTAGAAGGGCGTTTGAAGTTCGGAAAAATAACGCCAACTATCATTCTTCCGCCCTCTTGTAAAGAGAAATGGAACTAGTAATCGTTGCGGAATGACGTCACAACTAAAGTTTATAAAAACCCTTAACATTGCTGCTTTGAATTAATTAGTTTGCGGAGACCGTTTCAGCTACAGAAAAGCACGCGTTACCCCTTCATTACCGGGCGTTTCCATATCTTAAAATTAAAATTACCTAAACTTTCCCGTGGTAACGCCTAAGCTATTTATTTAGCTTGTCAGGCCCCCGCAGAGCCAAATCTCCCTCCTAATAAATATAAATAAATTATACAACTAAAATAAGCTTGAAAATTCGAGAACAGAAAAGAAACAGCTTTTGTGCTAAAACCGTTCGAAAACCCCCCTTTTCTCTTTAAAATTCTTGTGTGTGTTGTGTAAAATTTTTGTGCCTCGAATATTTTGGATTACGGGAAGATTTAATTACCCACATCGGTTGATAAGACGTTCAAAAATACTGCTTAAAATTAACCATTAACCTCTCTCCCTTAATAAATAATTTTGTAAAGTAAAAATTACTCAGTACTTATGTTAAATAACTTTATAACATTTTAAAATATTCACCCAATTAATTGTGATTTTTTTTTCCTTGTTATTTTATTTAATTTATTAGCTTGTTAATTTTAATTCCATTGTTTCAATTCATTCAATATATAATTGTAAAAAATAGTCACTCTATTATTTCGCTATAAAAAATAGAAGTATAATTTGAATTTGTACCCCCTAGTAAAGTTTTGGAGAGGAAGTCATTTCGGAAAGAGAACGACGACAAGGTGGGCAAGTCGACAATCTTTAGACCAGCTAACGGCCCTGCTTCGACTGACTGAGGAAAACATCGTTGGAAAACATCTTTGGCTAAATCTTCTAAAACCAATCGCTACCGAACAAAAAGATTGTTTTCCAGCGGTGGCTCGTCGTTCAACAGAGCAGGTGGGGTTACCTGTAAAACGGAGCTTGGTTCAGTTTGAATGAATTTGGGCTGACCACCCCCAAAAGTTTCCAGATAAGAAAACCCGTACCGTTACACTATGTTTAGATTGAAAAGATTGTTTTCCAGCGGTGGCTCGTCGTTCAAAAGAGCAGGTGGGGTTACCTGTAAAACGGAGTTTGGTTCAGTTTGTATGAATTTGGGCTGACCACCCCCAAAAGTTTCCAATAAGAAAACCCGTACCGTTACACTATGTTTAGATTGAAAAGATTGTTTTCCAGCGGTGGCTCGTCGTTCAAAAGAGCAGGTGGGGTTACCTGTAAAACGGAGCTTGGTTCAGTTTGAATGAATTTGGGCTGACCACCCCCAAAAGTTTCCAGATAAGAAAATCCGTACCGTTACACTATGTTTAGATTGAAAAGATTGTTTTCCAGCGGTGGCTCGTCGTTCAAAAGAGCAGGTGGGGTTACCTGTAAAACGGAGCTTGGTTCAGTTTGAATGAATTTGGGCTGACCACCCCCAAAAGTTTCCAGATAAGAAAACCCGTACCGTTACACTATGTTTAGATTGAAAAGATTGTTTTCCAGCGGTGGCTCGTGGTTCAAAAGAGCAGGTGGGGTTACCTGTAAAACGGAGCTTGGTTCAGTTTGAATGAATTTGGGCTGACCACCCCCAAAAGTTTCCAGGTAAGAAATCCCGTTCCGTTACATAGGAACTGTTATCACAACAATTACTTGATTGCATACGGTGTGCCTAGATTTTTGCGAATTAATCGCCAATGTGGAGAGGCAACGAGTAACTGACGTGCAATAGTTTTGAGACAACAAACATTGGAAGTTCTCATATTTTGTTTTTCTTTTATGCATTAAATTCTAATTAAATACACTTTACCATGGCATTTTCATTTCGACGATATTTTCCTTATTTTTTGGGAAAAAAAACAGAAATACGGTGAACTTTTCTTTATAATTTTACTTTTAAACACGTATGGAACTTCGATGGAAATTCTCACTACTTTAGAAATTTTACTTGTGAGTGTTCCAGACTACCTGAAAAACTCTTGGAAAAGTTATCCAAATTTCGAAATTTTGCTATGAATATTCCGGATTACATGGAAAAACAACTTTCGAAAAATTACTTATTGTTACAAATATTACTTCTAAAAAAGTAAAATAACTGTACGCTTTTAGGGGCACCAAATTGCCCCAAAATCATGCAGGAATTTTACCAAAAAATGTTTTAGTGTGTATACACATACACATAAATTCCAGCGGAAAGCAACCACACAATAATTATTTATTAACCCCATCTGGGTGTCAGTAAAACACCCACCAACGTGGAACTACCCCACCTCCACAGTTAAGAACAAGAACCGCCTATAAATTTCGACCTCCCGTGGCGAGACATAAATCCACAGAGAGCGGAAAGGAAGCGGAGGGGAGGGGCGTTAAACTAACTTAGAAGGAGGAAAAGGGGAGGGGGAGGGAGGCGAAGAAATGATTCAGGAGAAGGTGAACGCGTAAAGATATACAGACCCCGGGTCAGAGATTGGAGGACTACCGTGAAGGCAGATTACCGGCCAAAGATCTGCGAGCGGCAGCGTGAACAGCCGAGGCGTATAACATTTATTCTAGGGCGCTTTGTGACAGATCTATTAAGTTGTCGGGCGGTCATATTTTCCGCAGTGGAGCGTGCGGTGGTTTCCTGGTCTTTGCGAAAGCGTTTTTAGGTCACCATTGGGAATTTTCGGGGGCGAGTTTGCTGCCGCGGTATAACGAATCATCATTTTCGGGGTATTGTGTGTTGGGGCTGTGTGAATGGTATGAACGGTTGTCGCTTTATATTAAGTGGAAATGGCTTTTCCTTCTATTCGAAATATAAAAGGAAAAAGTGGTTGAAAGTTGGGCTTCTGGAACAACTCGGGTTAGAGTAATATTAAGCTCAAATGCTTCTCAAAGTGCCTTCATTAAGTACTCATAATTTTCTATATACGAAATTGTTTTAAATATAAATACAGTTTTTGTTAAAATAGCAATACAAAAGTAGTTTTCAATATAATCGCTGAAGATCGTAGAAAAGTTATTAAAAATGTAACTTTTCCATTTAAAAAAACAACGTTATCTATTATTTTATGCGCACCTACATACATTTCAACTTGATTAACGATAATTACTTTTTAAGAAAAACTAAATAAAACGTCTAGAAGATTCCACAATTATAATAAATAGAGACCGGATTATATGCAAAGTGCATATATTTTATTTTTTGCGTATCTTTAAATATAGTCTATATGTAGACGTATTACACTAATTGAAGTTAATTAGCGCTAATTACTGATTGCAAATATTGCATATTTAAGCATTTCTATGCATATTTTTACAAAAGTTGCATATATTGCATATTTAAGCTTTTTCTTATTCCATTTCTATTAGTAAAAATTCCTAGTAATTCCTAATGCAGATCGACAACCGACAATTCTCAGAACGATAAATCTTTTACATTGGTTTCTCTAATACTTTTTTCCAAGAACTGCACGTGTTTAATTTCGCCTAGCAGAACGGATGTGGTAAATACGTTTTATTATTATTAATTCCCAAATAAACTATTCATTCATTGAATATCTTTGAGCGAAACAGCATGTAATTGTGTTACGTTTTTAAATACTGTGCGTACATACAATAAGTATAGCGAACAAAATTTCTTTTTTTATGGATTAAGCCATATCCTGAACTGGTAAAGGATGGCGACAAAATATTTTGTCGAGCCTGCAGTAAACTGGTAAGTTTAATTTTACTAAAAGCTTTACAACTGTTTTTATATTCTTTAACTTTTGATATAAAATGGCAATTGTTGTTGTAGGTGTTCTGAGAGAAAATACCTGACTGATCAACACGCTAAAACTCCATCACATATTGGAAAATGTGAAAAACTAAAGCGATCCGCATGTGTGCAACAATATATACATCAATGTGTAGCATCAACTTCGCGAAACTCAGAACAAGAAGAATATAATACGGATCTGTGTAACGCATTAAATTTCGTCTAACATACCATTAGCAAGATTAAACAATGTTAATTTGAAATAATTTCTGCAAAAATATTGCAAACATAATATGCCTGACGAAAATACCTTACGAAAAAATTATATCACATCTTCTTACCAGCAAACAATAGCAGAAATTCAACAATTGGTAGGGAATAATTTTATTTATATCATGTTAGATGAAAGTACGGATAAGTGTGGCCGTTATATTGCCCATTTGTTAATAGGAATTCTTCATGAAGATATTGTAGGTAAATCATATTTAATTTATTGTAAAGAACTTCAAAAAACAAATAATGTGACAATTGCCCAATTCGTTCAAGAAGGTTTATCAAATTTCTTTTTACCTGGAAGTATACCTTGTGAAAAAAATTTACTAATGTTGTCCGACGCTGCACCATACATGATAAAACCTGCGCAAAATTTAAAAAAAAATGATAGTAACATTATTCATACCATTTGCTTAGCTCATGGGTTCAATCGTGTAGCCGAAGACATTAGTAATCAATTCCCTTTGATTAATGATTTAATTAGCAATGTCAAAAAAGTATTTTTAAAAGCACCTTTACGAATCCAATTTTATAAGGAGCGACTTCCCGGTATTAAGTTGCCTCCTAAACCGATTATTAGGAGATGGGGTACATGGTTAGAGGCTGCAATTTTTTTCGCCGATAATTTTGAAGGAATAAAAAATGTAATTCTTGAAATCACTGCTGACTGCATTGCTCTAGAAAACTGTAAAAAGATAGTAACGTCGACAGAATTGCTACAAAACCTTTTGTATATTAAGTCAAATTATAGCTTTGATTCAAGTTCCATTCGTAAACTAGAAACGCAAGGGATGTCGCTCTCGGAATCAGTCGAAATAGTAGACGAATTTGATATGCTATGTAAGAAGGTTAAGGGTACAATAGGTAATTCTATATACGACAAATTTAAAGTTAATGTTTAAATTTCTGCTCTTATTTATTTTATGTAAAAAATTTGCATATATGCCCCAGGTTTATGCATATTTTCTCAAAAATCGATGCATATATATGCGCATATATTCCAGTTTTTCTTTGCATACAATCCGGTCTCTAGTTATGTCTGTTTAGTATCAGATTACCTGCGAGTCAGGCAACACACAATACTTCTTCGTATGAAGAGTCACACTATAAGCAGGGGTATCGCAACCTATAAGCAACAACGTGCTAGGTATTATCATTACCTTACCTAACTGTAGACACATATAGGTACTACAACATATTCGTGATGCACAAGTAAACAGATGAAGGGCACGTGTTTAAATATTTACCAAAACATTTGTAAACTAGAGCAATCAAATGTTTGTAGAAATCGCGATAGCAAATATTGGTTATTTATGGTTGGTTCAAACAGAAAGCATTTGTACCAACTTAGTACTAAATTTAGCCTTAAAAAGTTAAATTAAGGATTATACATATTTCCGTTCATACAACACAAATACGTGTATGAACGGACTTATGTATAATCCCTAATTTAACTTTTTGAGACTAAATTTAATACTAAGTTAGTACTAATACAATCTGTCTGAACCAGCCATTATATGGCTGTTTTTAATTCAACTTTTTTACAAACAAATTCTTTGCATTCATCAATTTTATAACCTCTATTTTCTTACGTAAGTTTTTGTCAGAAAATAACCAATTTTTGTTTCTTTGCATTTTAGTTAAATTTAAGACTGAAGGTTACCGCTTTTTTTGGGGTGATCAAAGTATTTATTTCTTTTATCTAAATAAATTACCTTGATAGCAAAAAAAATGTGTTTGCATATATGATACCAAATGTAATATAATTTAATCACAGAAAACTAATTATTTTATCGAAAGTAATACTAGTTATGTCGAAATTGTCTTTTATATAATTTATCACCAAATGTGTATGGTCTTGAAATAACCAATCAAAAAATAGATCCTATTTCTGTTTTTTTTTTTTATCTTACGGACTGTTTGGAGTAGCAATGCAATTTTTACCATTTCACTTCGCACATACATATGAATGAAAGATTTAGCTCTGTTTTTCATCAAATATGCTTTGAATAGTTCTACAAGTTAAGATTATATAACAAGTTTCTCTGCCCAGCAACGTCAACTATAACATAAAACATCAAGTTAGTGTATAAACCCACTTTCATTGCTAATCACATCTCAAGCTTTACGTACAATCACCTACTAAGTGAAAAAGAATTCAGTCTGTGCCGTCCCCTAGGAGCCAAGTGCCAAACTTTCATCCAGAAGTGAGTATAGTATACAGCTGGCAATGCAGTCATTGAACTAACTTGGATAATTCACTTGTTATTCCCATTTCAGTGCTTTTGGTAGTGATTTCTACAATAGATCATGAGCACTGCCTGGTGGCATATTCTGTTGGTTCGTTGTATTTAGGTATTTTTTCTTTGAAGTAAAGTAATAGCCTATATTGCTACAGGCGTTTATATTTAAATTTGAAATTTGGATTGGTTGCTGCGCCAACATATGGCGCCACATTTGTATAGCGAAGATCACAAAACTGTTCAGAGAGGGCGCTAGTGTATGACGCGCTAATTCGCAATGGAAATTTCTAGCGCGAATATACTTGAAATTTCAGGAATGCTTCTGGTTAATCTAAGCGCGGCAAACATAAACCCGCGCGGGCTGTGACGAGTTAATTTGTATGTATGTTGAGTTGCAGCGCAAAAATTCGAAAAGGTAGTTACGTGCGACAATGAAAATAAATAATACCAGCTTAAATAAATATAATATAAACAATAGTGTTCTAGTGAATTAGTTTATTAGTGTTTTAATACTGTAATTTTCATTTCATTAGACTGTAAGTGTAGAAATAAATACTTTTTTTTATTAAATATACAGTCCGTGTTAATAATTTGAATCCCAAAAACTTACAATATACTACTTTTTGCTCATATTTCATTAATCTAGCAAACCAACTTAAGCAATAAGCATTATTCAATTAGCATTAACCCTTTTTTTCTTTACAAACACGTTCCCTGATTTAAACATTATTACAGCCAGTGGCGCTCGTGGTCGAAGCGTAGGGTGTTCACAAAATCAAGAACATGCAAATTTTTAACTAAAATCCAATCATTTCTTTTCGTACATGTCCTTCTTAAATTTCCGTGTAAAGTCTCTAAATTTGCCCTTTGTAGTTCGCGTGAAGTTAAGTTCTGGTTTTAGTCTGCACATACTTTTAACTTGAATTTTTTGTTTATAACTAAACGAATTAAAATTGTCATAGCGAAAACTATGCTTTTGGTACCATCTTCAGTGCGATAATATTTGAAGCAATATTGTCCCTACCAGTTTATAGAGGCCAGTACATCCTAGTGCTGGTTAAAAGTCATATTTGACAACCTCTCCCCACCACCGCGAGCGCAGCCTTAAATTATTTATTTCAAAATCTTTATTTAAATTCAGTGCGATTAACTTCTAAAAGCGTCATGCCAATTTTTTTCTTCTGCTAATTACAAAACTATTAGTTTCAAATTCTGAAAAGAAGATCCAAAAAAAAGGCAGTTGTGAAAGACATTTTAGAAAGTCAACTAAAAGCTTATTTGTCAATTTTTTATTGACATGAATCAACCTCTTATTTTTAGAAAAACGATTTTAGAAGAATAGATTTTCTTCAAAGCATTTTAATGAACAATAATTATTATCAAGTCAAAAAATAGATGATAATATCACAATTGTTGTAAATTGTGATATATATAAGTATATGAAGGAATATTTCTAACATAGCCATTTCTTTATTATGAAAACAGAATATGCCCATTATATTTAGCTAATTCCCCACAGTGAAAACAATCATAATCCTTTAAATCTCTTCAAACAATTTGTCAAAAGAACACCTTTCTCTCTCTAATAAACAAAAACTTAAAAATCGCAACCCTTCCATTTTACAATTAGAATTAACCCCATGTCAGGCTTTCACCTCAAAAGCTATAAAACCCATTTCTGAAGCTCAGATCATAGCATCAACTGACAAGCATATTTGCATTAATATAGCGGCATTTGTAATCTCGACTGGCTTTCTATAAACCGCATATTTTAGAGCCATTTATCTAAAAATCGATTCCCAGTATAAGGGCCATATTTACACTTCGTCTTGTATTCACATGGAGAGTAAACACACGGGCAATCAGACCCCATTCCGGGCCCTTAATTTTTAATCGAGAAAGTTTGCACATCAATAGTTAGTTACTGGCTGCCGGAGTTGCCTGTAACTTATCTCTCGGATCCAGGAGAGAGTACAAGGCTTACGTGTGATACCGGCCACTCTAACGGGCAGATACTCTCAAGTGGAAGTGAGACATAAGCCGGTCGACTAGGTTCATTACTCTCTCGAGCATGAATCGACTAAAATCGAACCGAGCCGGACTGACAGGTGGCGCTGGTGGCTGGCTAATGCGAGCTATAACGGAGGTTGAGATAGATACGACAGGGGAACGTGGGACGTACGATGCAGTAGTCGGGCAGTTGAGTTAATCAGTTTAGGAATTGATAAAACCATTGGCCTGAAAGACTGTCTAATTGGGGAGTGTATGAAGGGAGATCATGTATGTGGAAGAGATAGTACTAACATTACGGCAGTGTTGGAAAGGATGATCTTGTAACATGTATAGTGGCAGAACAAATGTAACAATCGAATCTTTTTTTAAATGGTTAGATTAAATCCTATGTACACGGAAAAAAATAAGTATGTACTGCTTATTACAATTTTGCAAATAACTTTTTGTAGTTACCCTTATTAGATTTATAATCTTATTCGCACTGCCGTAGCAAAAAAAAACTGTCAAATTTGTAATGCTAATAATGCAACTACATTATAGACACAATTTTACTAAAATGAAGGCAAAGCTGCTAATAAATTACTTACAAAATGATTTGATTCATCATTATTCAATTGCATGCATCTTTTACATTTAGCAGATATTAGTAATATTAATCGACTTGTTTGACTGAACAAGTTTCTTGGTAGTCGCTTGGTTTATGCAGTCATACTTGGTCATACTGCATACATCGGTATATATTTGGAAATCACACACCAAGGTTATTCGGCACTTAATAGTGATAATGAATTATTACTTAGTAAATAATTTTAACTCACACAAATAACCAAATCCATTCAGATTCATAAGATATGATATATGTTTTACCCCTCCATTTTCATCGAAAAAAAAAGATACGCGTCTTCTTTAATAGATCAACAAAGGGTGACAGGATAGTTAGCGTTTGGGATTAAGTGGTTCTTGCTTGATTAATTTTATTAGGAAATAATTCCTATTCTTGCCAATTGTATTTTAGTTGTTACACAGGGATTACGTTATTTTTCGCAAAAAGGTGTTTCATTTTTAGTAAATATATCAACTATAAAGTATGTAGAAATGTATGTATATTGAGATTTTAGGGTACCTAAAGGGTAATTAAGAGAATTGAGAAACTGTTAAATACGTATATATTTTTACAAATTCGTAAAAGTTAACATACTTCGTAAGTTTTAGTAAAAATAAACATAAACATACGAAACTGTTGTATTTTTACTTCGTGTTGAATAGTATTAGGTTATGTGTGAAGACGTGACAAAAGAATAAGTTTTAAGGTTAATTTTTTATAAACCATACGTAGATTTATTGTAGTAGCGTTCACTACAAATGTTTCGTATTATTTTGTATATAATTATTGTGGGTTCAGGCAGTCTTTATAAGTTTTAACTTGATACTAGTATTAATAATCTTAAAAAATTAAAGTGCGTAATGTGCACTATACATTAACAAAGGTTGACTGAACACATCATTACGGAAAAATGATTACGAAGCTCATGGATTCCCTTATTATAAGAATTTTACTTTTGAAAGGCTAATACAATTTAAAAATATTTTTTTTATTTGGAATTGCCAATGTAATATAAATAAATGTGAAAGTATTTAAAATGCTATAATGTAATGGCGCTGCTATATGTTTTATTTATTATGTAACGAAAACAAAGAAATTTTCTATAAATATAAATGTGTTATCGACTGTTGTTTTATTTGCTTTGATTTGGTGAATATTTTTCTTTTGATACATTCTTTGTTTTGTGTTATACGTTTGATTTTAGGATTTGGGTATGGGATTACAATAGATAATTTTTTTTACTTCTCTGGATTTGGCTGAAATATTGTTAGAAAGAAAATTGACATTATGCGGCACAATTAGAAAAAATAAAACCTTTGTACCTTCTGAATTCATGCCTTCACGAAGGCGACTTTTACATTCATCGGTTTTCGGTTTTCAAGCTGAAGCAACGTTGGTATCTTATGTGCCATGTCTGAATAGAAGTGTAATATTGCTTTCGACAGAGCATTACACAGACAGCATTTCCGATCAAGAACACAAGAAACCCGATTATTACGCATTACAATGAAACCAAAGGAGCAGTGGACACTCTTGACAAGTTAGTCAGTGAATATACATGCAAACGACAATCAAAGAGATGGCCAATGGTGCTTTTCATGAATATTATTGATATCGCTGCGGTAAATGCATTGATTCTCTGGACCACGATTCATCCAGAAAGGAAAATATTTCTCTTTATCGAAGGCGCTTATTTTTGCTAACACTTGGAAAGATGCTCATTGAAACAATGATGAGAAGAAGGAGAAATGATTCCTTCAGTTAGGAATAAACTACTGACCACATGAGGAACTGTTTAGAGAAAGAAGGGGTGAATGAGGAAGAAGACTGATGACACTCCTCCAGACGACGAACCACCAACAAGAAGGGCTGTTACATGTGCCCCAGAAAAAATGATTGTAAGGTAATCACCATTTGCACGACTTGCAAAAAACATATTTGTAAAACTCACAGCAAAACACACATCGTGTGTCACCATGTGACTCATAAATCAGTAAACTATATGAATAAACCCGATTTGTTTTCATAGTGACAACTTTTGACTTGAAGTGTACCGACTTTCTCATAAACTACCATATGCACTTATACATTCCCAGTCAAAAGTTGTCACTATGAAAACAAATCAGGTTTATGTTGCTATAGTAAAGCTTTTTCTTAAATATTTTTTTCTGAAAAAACATTGCCTTTATTTTCGTTTCCCACCAAGTTTTTTTTAATTTTAAAAAGGAATACGGAAAAAGAATAGGGAATTAGGAGAGGGAATAGGGAAAGGGAATAGGGAATAAGGAGAGGGAATAGGAAAAGGGAATAGGGAAAGGGACTAGAGAAAGGGAATATGAAGACATGCTAGAATGCGTTTTGGTGTAGTACAATATTTTCATTGCCATTACTTTGTAAGATTGGAAGAAGGTTCACCACCTAAACATTATTATCAAAATGTACCTAAGACTCCTCAAGAACAATTAGAAGATTGGTTAGAAGGAATGAGAAAACGAAAAATTATAAATTCTTTATAAATAAATATATAAATATATATATAAATACTAAAAAAAAAGGAATAAGAAAAGGGAATAAGGAACAGGGAATAGAGAATAAGAATAGGAAACAAGAATTGGTAAAGGGAAAACGAAATGAGAAAAAGGGAATAGGGAAAAACTGAAAAATAAACAAATATAAAAGGAGTTTCGATATTTGGAAAAATATTAATAAAAAAACTTAAAACAAGTGTTGAAAACAAAAAAGACAGTGTAAAAACAAAAGAAAACTACTTAAAGCCTATTGCACATTGTGGAAACTTTTCGAGTGAATGGACCGACTTCAAAAAACCACCTCCCGCAAAGACCGCATTCCTTTTAGCAATCATTCACAAAAACACAATCCGAGGCCAGAATGGTCAAGATATTTAATACGAGTCTTGGAATATAATGCTCCACCATCTTCGCTGACGAAGATGCGCAGCATCTAGTTGCTATAATAAAGCTTTTTCTTGAATAATTTTTTTTCTGAAAAAACATTGCCTTTATTTTCTTTCCCCACCAAGTTTTTTAATTTTAAAAGGGTATACGGAAAAGGAATAGGGAATTAGGAGAGGGAATAGGGAAAGGGAATAGGGAATAAGGATGGGGAATAGGGAAAGGGAATAGGGAAAGGGATAGAGAAAGGGAATATGAAAAAGGAATAGGAAAAGGGAATAAGGAAAGGGAATAAGGAACAGGGAATAGAGAATAAGAATAGGAAACAAGAATTGGTAAAGGGAATAGAGATAGGAAAAGGGAAAACGAAATGAGAAAAAGGGAATAGGGAAAAACTGAAAAATAAACAAATATAAAAGGAGTTTCGATATTTGGAAAAATCGCTGACGAAGATGCGCAGCATCTAGTTGCTATAATAAAGCTTTTTCTTGAATAATTTTTTTCTGAAAAAACATTGCCTTTATTTCTGTTTCCCACCAAGTTTTTTAATTGTATCGATACGTTATCTTAACAATTAAATATTAAATTAACTTGATACATTAAATGGTTCTGAACACAAAAAAAGTGTGGGGTCCTCCTGGATCCCACCTGGTAGTAGACGTTTTATTTTTCACCTGGTAGTAGGAAGGTTAAAAAATCGCATCTCAAAAACGGTTGCATAAAAAAAAAGAAATTAACCTTGATTTTCGAATTCATCAGCGAAAGAAACCATAAGAAAAGTCACCTCTTATCAAGCGTATATTTTTACTGTAAACTAGTATTATCAGCACCCTCGCTACAGTCCTGTCTCCTCCATTAACGCTGAAATCGCACCATATACATACACCACTATTCAGTCCGTAATAATTGACGATATTCAGGAGCTTCATTGAAGCGTACACAGGCCATGTTCAACACGGATACTGCAAGAACAGCATCCATTCTGTGCAACACACCACGATTCTGCCACATACTACGAAACTGCCATATAGACACGGTCGTGTTTGATGTTCCGGGAAGGAGGAATGGTTTACTCTCGCACCGGTTAGTACAACACAATCCAACGGGCAATAATTAGGCATGCCAGATACTCGTGAGTCTGTTGGGAATTAATGAAGCGAATCGGAAAACACAAGACGAGGCACGATCTTGAAATTACTGTCGTTGTATGTAGTATATGAGAGAGGTAATCATTTATGAAATTTAGTTTTGAGTTTATTTTTCGTTTTTGCTTGTCAAGGTTTGTTTATTTATTTCTCAGTGGTAGTTAGTCGACTGGTGTCATCTTGAAATTAGTTGGAAGAGTTTTGTAAATATTCTGAAGCATTTGAGAAGGATATTTTCAAAAGCGAACATGAACCAAATAAAGTAAAAATGCATGACCAACATCTTTTTTCGAGAAGATATAGTCAAAATATAATACTTTTTTTGTTGAGGTAACACTGTTAATCGAATGTAAGCTGTAACTAAATCATCCGCATATACAAAAACAAAGGGAGCCACTAGGCACACAATCCAAGCCAGATTAATGCTAAGTTGTTCCCGCATTCCATCCATCTAATCTGTATCTGCATCACTGTAGCTAAGATGCAAAGCCAGTCCATTTATTGCGTTGCATCAGATGTTTTGCCCGTGTCCTTTGCGAATTAATCCATCTGCACACATACACAGCACAATGTACATTCTTTAGAAGAAGTATAAGAATCGAAGAATAGATTCTAAAACTCTTTAGGTTGTATTTCAAAGTAATTACTTATAATGCCGTGTTAAAAATAATAATAAGTGTAGTCACAAAAAGATGGTGTCTGAGTAAATTAAAATAACAACAGGTTCGTATTCCAATGTTGGTTTATTTAAATTTTCATTTTGCCACATGTTTCGCATCTTATCATCATCCTCAGGCAAAAAAATCAAATTTGTTAAATATAAAAAAAAGATGTGTCAATAAATAATGTAACATGTGTTGGGTGAAGATCTTAAAATTAAAATCAAGATTAACTATCAATAAACAATTACAATAACACATTAAAATCTATACAAATTGTAGAGAATACACAATGACAGTAATAACAACAATAATAATATCTAGAGTTTGAATAGATTTTAATGTGTTATTGTAATTGTTTACTGTTATTAATATTGATTTTAATTTGAAGATTTTCTCTAAACACATGTTACATTATTTATTGACATATTGCTTTTTATGTTTAACAACTATGATGTTTTTTTGCCTGAGGATGATCATAAGATTGAAATATGTAGCAAAATAAAAATTTAAATAAACCAAAATTAAAATACGAATGGTTCGTTTCTTATATTTTGGCCATTAATGGGTTAATTGCTACGTACTGCTATGAACTGACTGAATTAAAAATGAAAAATGAAAAAGAACAATTAAATTAGCTAGCTCAACGGATAAAAATTTTAAAAGGTGCAAAAGAACAATTAACCTCAGAGTTATCCTCGCAAATTAAAACTTGAATCTAACCACGAAAAGTAAATTGTGAGTGAAAGAAATCTGACTATCTTAAATACCCCAAAAATTGAAAAGGTTTAATGTAAAATAAAAGAACAGAATTTTTTAACCCAAAGATGCAAAGTAACAATCAAATTTATTTTATAAAAAAGGTTAATTACAATATGGCAGAAAAAAACCGTGAACTGAAGGTTCTGGCCAAAAATAAAAAAAAAAACTGCACTTGATTCTAAATTACAATAGGACTATGCTATTTCCTATACAAAGCAAAATATTTGGTTGTTCAGGAAGATAATACTATATCTTTCAAATTAAACCCACGTGGTTTCAAATTAACACAAACTGAATTAAGCGTGGACAAATTCTAGTAAATAACAAAAGAAAATTTTAAATGCAAGCACAAAGCTTCTACTCACCCAAACCGAGTTGATTGATAATTAAAAACAGAACGGCCAAATTGAATAACGAAAAATTAACTCTTTAAACTAATATATCTTCCCGAACAAAGATAATAAATGATCTTATATCTATAATGTGCACACCTCGATATAATAACAATTATTATAAAGCGAATTCCTTGATGGACGGAATAAAATTCAATTTATGCGCAAAGATTTAAAAATACAAGTACTCACGCTAAAGTCAACCAAGGAACTGCCTGACAAAACTCCTACAATCGTTTTTCTTAAAACAATCACGCAAACGCACAAATTACCGACAAAATCTACTAGAATAGGCGTTGACTCAAACTAGCGAACGCTAGTCAACTAATTGAATAGACTTAAATTAAAAAAAACTTAACACTAAATAAATTAAAATAAATAATCAACTCTTAACCTAAAATTTATACAAACTAAACATTATTGTGGAAATTTCTCGATACAATGATTCAGCAAAACGGAAAAATCATGACAAATTACTAGGCAACTTAAAATAGACTCGCGGTATGTTTTGCAGGTATATATATATAAACATTATATTTCACTACATAATTAGCAAATATATAAACACAATATGTAAATTAATATAGTCTCTTCTATTCTATAAGAACCTGGTGAATCAGTGACTTTATATTATCAGAATGGAAGGTGTACAAGACTAAAGCTCGCTTATTCAAGGAAAATGATACAGGCCAAAATGTACGACACAATACGTACTGGAATTAACCCAAAAATTGACGGATACGGGCGCTGTACAAACCAAAAATAACATTTTAATCGGGTTGTCAATAATGAAGGTATCAACGTCGCCATTCCTTAGGTCAGGTCGCTGTGCTAGGAAATGCGACGTCGCTACAACAGGTATCCCAAGCATCAGGAGTAAGTCATTCATCAGCTGTTTGTAGAATACTTAAGAAGATCAAAATTCATCTCTTTGAAATTACACTTTTATGCCAATTGAGTAAGGACGATTTTGACACGAGTTGGAGTTTTGTAAGTTAATGGGTGAGCGACTCAACAATAATCGAAACCTACTGGATAAGATCTGCTTTTCCGAAGAATCGCTTTTTTCATTGAATGATATTTTTCGCATCTGCTGACTCGAAAACTTCTTTTACCGACTGTACCACGTTATTATCTGCCTTCTTACAACTTCTTCAGCCGTGCCATTAAAGGAGGTCGCAGTGCACTTCACGACAAGTCTACCTTCGCAATGATTTACTCGAGATAACTGGCCAGAAGACGCGGAGATCTATGAGATCCCAACTCATCGGTCTCAGTCAGTCGTAGACGACAGTTCTGTCTATAATACGCAGACTATAGACATGCAGTAAGTGCATTCGGTGCATAATGCACAGTCGTGACTTAGCCGTTCCGTGATTTATAGGGCAAAATGCGAGCCTCTCTGCGTAACGTTCGTATACGCCATATGGTGCCTGCTATTTGGAATCGTCCTTAGAAACGCTATTGACTGATTTTTGGACCGTAGGAGGGGAGTTACTACAAAGTTATATTTTAAAAACTCCGCGCGTATAGGGAATACGTGTATATAGTTTTGGGGGGAATGTGAAATGTAAGTCGTCGGTATATTGTTTCGAGAAACTCCCAAGAAGTGAAACATCGATTTGGGATTTAAGAATAAAAACAAGAATGTTTCTCTCGCCTTCCCAGATTTATTATCCGGTACAACTTCGCCGGTTGAAGGCACTCTAAACTTTAAATTGTATTTATATGACGGGAAGTTTGTTTAAACCGAGACTTTTAGGGAATGGAGAGCGATCCGTTGGATTTATGTCTACGAGTGCGACATTTTCGTCGTTAATATTTTAAAATGAATGTTTCGCAGGTTGTTGTGAAGTTTCGAAAAATGGCAGCTTAGTTTTTAGCCGATATTTTTGCATAGGAAGTGAACGGTAGATAAAGAAAAGAGCAATATCGTTATGGTTTGTTAAAAAAAAAAAACGCACATTATTCTATGAAAACTGACGTATTTATGGTCGTAGAATCCAGAAATGAACAAAAAATTATATCATTCTATTTAAAATAACAAAGTTGACATCCATTTCCGGTCAACCGGAAGTGATATTTTGGTTAAATATGAAAATTCTGTTCGACACAATGCAAACATCTGCGCAAAGTACAACTGCAATAGCAATATATTGTTATAAATCTTGAGAGATGTTAAAGATGTCGCCGAATATAATTATGACGGTCATTCCGTCAGGTTGATTCGTCATTTTTTAATAGTAGTAGATATTATTATACAAACACTATATCGGCAATTTTTAAAGGACATTGGGAATCGTGATAGATAAAATAAATGTGATGCTTATAAGTTTAAGGCTGTGTTTATTGGTTTTGAGTAACAACAATAAGTAAACAAACCGACCCACTTTTCATTCATTGTGTCTTTAAAGCACTGTTTCATATACCTAGTAAAAAAAATATTGTGATAAGAATAAAATTACTAATGTATGTTTACAGTATTTTTACGGTAGACATTTTTAAAGCAGGCTTGCAATTTTGTGGTGCGAGCTGTATATTTATAAATGTTAATTAATGTAACTAAAGGTTCTTCTATAAATATTGTACTTCACAATGTAAATAGCACTGTTAAGGGGGCCTTAATAGTTCTGTAATAACAAGAGAAATATTCATGAAAAATAATATATACAGTGAGGTCGTAAATTGTGGCTCCCCTTCATAACTTTTGAGGGCAATGAAACAAAAACGAGGTGTAATTACAGACATTCTGTCATATTTTGATTATAGGGATTATTATTTACATCGCCATCTTAGTCAAAAAGCTATATATACGGTTGATAAATTTTTCCTAAATTCTACCTACTTCATTTACACTTTGATTGTTAATTTTTTGTTCGTTTGTCTATTGTTTAATTAGTTATATTTTGTGATCTTTTTTTTATATTCATAATATTGCCTACAATTTAATAATATTAATGCTACATATTTACAAATTTATTTTAATATTTTAAACATATATTTAACTTTTTTTTGACATATTATGTTATTGAAGTGGACGTGTATCTACGCCATTTTATGGCATTATGGAATAAACGAATTATCTATCTATCTATCTATCTATTGTTTCTAATTTTACGATAATTTACGACTTCACTGTATAATATAATAATAGTGTAGAGAACGATTGAGAAGAGACGTAGAAAAAAGTAATAACAAGAATATTAGAAAAATACGCTGTTATTGAACTGTGTGGTCCTCTCTTTGATCAGGCTTTTAATATTAATCGAGTACGTCATTTCAATTAAGAAAATGATATAAATGTAAATAAATAAATAAATATATTTCAAAACTGTAGATATTGTGGATAGAATTACTTTCAATTAAGTAATTCGAAGGTCATATTCCTAATTCAAGTGTTAATCATAACACGGTTTAACGTTTTGAAGCAACATTTCCTTCCCATCCCCATTTAATAAATAGTAAAAACCACATTAGTGTTTTTTCCTTCCATTTGTCTGTAATACATTTAATTGCTAAATTTATAGGTATATTGTGTATAGTGACGTAACATCTAAAGACATCATTTTGAATTTTTTTAGTTTTTAGAATTATATTATCAATATTGTTTTTAAATTCAAATAAATTTTTAATGTAAATGTTGTTTTTACCTATTACTTTTGAAATAGAATTTGCTAAGTATTTTCCTAAATTATATAAGGGAGTTTGTATACTTGACACGATCGGTCGCAATGGTGTATTTTGTTTATGTAATTTTGGCAAACCGTATATTTTCGAGGTTTGTGAATTATGGATTTTTAATGAATTAGCTAGACAATCTGTAATGACTTTTTGTTCTTTCCATTTGTTAACTAATCATTGTTTAATTTCTTGTAAATAGTTACCGGATCTTTCAATTCTTTGTAAGTTGTTGTATCATTTAATAAAACTAACATTTTTATTTCATTATCATTTTTATTCATTACTACAGTTTTGTTACTTTTATCTGGTATAAGGACTATAATTTATGTGTGTTCTTTTAGGATTTAGGATTTTTTTCTGTTTGTATTATGTTGTTTTTGCTAATTTGTTTAAAATTGTTGCTTTGTATTTTTGTAGATTGTTGAAAATTATATTGGTTACTTTTGATCTTACTTTTTTTTTCATATTCATTTAACTGATCGATTGTTGATTCTATATTTGCTAAAATATTATCTATTTGAAATTTTTTTTTTGGTGAATTATAATTCAATCAAAAGTTTAGTCCTAAACTTAAAACATTCATTATATTATTTGGAATGTTTACATTAGCAATATTGTTAATCTAATCTTTACTGAAATCTATATTGTGGGCATTATCCAATTGTCTTTCTTTCATCTTTAAAATTTTTTTGACTTGAATATCTTTTGTAAACTTCTCCTAAACTCCTCACCACAAACTACGTGTTCAGTTCAGTGTTCTTGCTGATGATGATAGCTTTGCTATCGAAACGTACGTCCAGTTTAGTGCAGTTTGTGGTGAGGGGTTTAGGAGAAGTTTACAGTATTACCAGTACCACAGTTTGGAGTATTTTTGTGAATGAATATCTTTTATTTTTTTTTTAAATTAGTTTCGTACATATTCTCTAATGTTTTAGTAATACTATGAAAGTGTTTGATTATGATGATGTTCATTTAACTGATCGATTCTTGATTCTATATTTGCTAAAATATTATCTTTCAGTAAATAATTTTTTTTGGTGAATTATAAATCAATCAAAAGTTTAGTCCTAAACTTAAAACATTCATTATTTCATTATTTACGTTAGCAATATTGTTGATCCAATCTTTACTGAAATTTATATTGTGGGCATTATCCAATTGTCTTTCTTTCATCTTTACATTTTTTTTTTGACTTGAATATCTTTTATTTTTTTTAAATAAGTTTCGTACATATTCTCTAATGTTTTGATAATACTATGAAAAAGTGCTTGATTTAAATTTTTTTGTGAAAAAAAATGAGTTTCTTTGTAATTTTGGTAAACAAATACTTCATATTCTCAATATTATCAGTAATTAAATAATTTAAAATTGTATGTTTTAAATTGTTCATCTTTTCTACAGCAGAGTTTTCCTGAAGCATTGCAATTTTAAAGCTATTATACTTTATCAAATGTTCAGTTCATAGAAAAATGTGATTTATTTTACTGGATTCCAGAAGGGCTCTAGTAATTTCAATAATTGTGAGTTTAATCTTAAAGAATATTTACTCTTGCTAACACTTTCTGATTTATCGGACGGCTATAGAGCATCTCTCATAAGTGAACAAAAAAATTAGGAACGATAAGTGTTCGCTTATGTGAGAACCTACTGTATATATATATTTTATACAATTTAATTGCGTTAGTGAATAATTCGTTGTTTTTAATGAAGATACAGCATTTTGGAAGGATATTCTATGCTAAAAACATTTAGCAATAAACACTAATTTACATACATACAAAGTAAAATAACAATTTGGCCTCAATTTTAATTTTAATAGATATTCATAATGTCTTTCTATAGGAGATATTGTATTCTAACTTGAGAATTAGCCTTGCACGATAAAGGCGTCGTTGAAGTTAGCCCATTTCGATAGCGGGAATAGAACAATAAAAATGCGGGGATCGAAATAAGTTTCCCAGTGTTTTGCGACGCTCATTTATTATCGGGCGATTTGTCCGGCCATTGAAGGTGTGAGAAGCGTGTCACAGTGCCGAGGATAAGGAAACAGTGAAACCGTAATGGCGACAAAGACCCGCCCGCCTCTATTGCGACAGTTTTTCCTTCACTCGATACACGGGGTACTTATACTTAGTCGTGAGAAATGACATAGATTACACGGATTGTAGTCTGGTGCAATAGATGCATTTTTGTTTGTTTGTTTATAAAACACAATATTCTGTGCTTTCATTCGTAAAATGCGTATGGCAACAAAGAAATTGTTGAGCAAGAAATTTATGTTATACCAAATGATTGCAGACGACTTGGCGATGGGTAAAACAGAAAGCGAAAGAAATGGGTAGATGATTTCCATTTGTTAGAACAGGAAAAGAGTTATCACCAGCAAGAAAATTAAATGGCAGCGAAGCACTTTCAATTATTGAGCTAACTATCCATTCATTGATGGATTTTTTTAATTTGCAGCTCCAACGAATTTCATTGATGGCACAATAGTTAATTGCAGCAACCTCACCCTGGAACATCGTTGTGTCTTTGCTGAAAATTACAGAAAGAACCTTTTAGACCATTAGAATATGTTGTCAAATCGTACTGATCATTTCTAAGCGAATCGTGCGACGCGTCACCCCCCTTTCACAACAATCGACTTGGCCACCTTTGTCATGCTCGGAATTCAAAAACAACTAGTTTCATGTAAAAAGTCGCTGATAATCATTTGTCAGAACTTCGTATACGAAGAAGTAGAAAATCTTCCCTGGCCTACTCGCTTTCCGGATTTAAACCCGATGGAGCATGTGTGGGATATGATAGATCGCTACATAAGGCGAAAATTTACCACGAGTAGCAAACGCCTTGCAGGAACTCCGTTGTCATCTACAGCAAACCCGGGATGAGATCCCACAAGATGCTTGTTATATCTCGACCCTAATAGAGGGGGCAAGCAGTTGTCGCCGGTGAGTGTGCATACATTGTCATTCGGACAAGAATTCGACTTTGGTTTCAGTCAATAGTTAAGATGAAGAGCACAATTAGTAAAACCTTTAGTTTAACTTAGCGAATTCTCGAGCAAAGTAAAGGCTGTTTTTTATAGAGGTATAGAACTTTGAAATGGAATAAAACAAAGATGATTTTTTTAAATTGACATGAAATTTACTTTATTCGAAAGATAATCTTCTGGCATTATAATTTAAATATGACTTCTGGCATATGACCGCCACGGCTGGCTCGGACGTAGTCTAATCTGGAGGTCCAATTTTCGATGACTTTTTCCAACATTTCTGGCTGTATATCGGCAATAACGCGGCGAATGTTGTCCTCCAAGTGGTCAATCGTTTCGGGCTTATCGGCGTAGACTAGCGACTTCACATATCCCCACAGAAAATAGTCTAGCGGCGTTAAATCGCACGATCTTGGAGGCCAATTCACGGGTCCGAAACGTGAAACTATGCGGTTACCAAACGTTTCCTCCAATAAATCAATTGTGGCACGAGCTGTGTGACATGTTGAAACCACAGCTCCTGCACATCATGGTTGTTCAATTGAAGAACGAAAAAGTCAGTAATGGTAGGTGATCGTGTGGCTTCAATTCTTGCACGAGTTGGATTTTGTAGCACGCAAACCAAGATCTTTCCGCAAAATCTTCCATAAAGTGGATGGACACATGGACCAATTCCTTTGCACGATGGCGAATAGACTGATTCGGGTCTTCCTCTACGCTACGCTCTACAGCAGCAATGATTTCTTCTGTACGCACTGTATGACGTCTCTGTGGATGCGTATTATCATTTAGAGTAAACGTGGTGCGAAAACGTTCCATAATTAATCGACTTAATTACTCTGATGGACGATTATGTCAACCGTAAAATGGAGGTAGTGCGCGATACGTATTTCGAACAGAACCATGATTTTCAAAATAAATTTGCACAATTTGGAAGCGTTGTTCAGTCAGTCTATTCATGTTGAAATGCCAAACCAAACTAAACAAAAAACAACTGACAGCTGACAAAATGGCCGCCAGTTAAAAAAGTGTTGCCAACTTAAAGTTTTATACCACTATAAAAAACACCCTTTAGCTATACTATAGATAGCATAAATGCTTTTCTCTTTGCGTAGCTCATTGAAGGTATGTACTCGTTCATAATATGCGCATAAATTGCAGTTCTCGTGATTATACGTTGAGTATGGAGTTAACCTTCAGTCATTTCTTTGTACTTTCTTTATCTAACCAGGTCCAGACCTCCCTTCTTGCGAAGTCCTTAGTAATCCAAATATACGAGCTCTGGACCTATGAAGTGGCTTTTAGAGCCCTCCTTGGCTAGTTCGTCGGCTATTATATTTCTCTTTATATCCTGTCCATGTCCCGGCACCCAAATCAGAGACACCGTGTAGTCTCGTGCCAGTGTATTGAGGGATTGTTTGCAGTCTCTAACTAGTTTTGACCTAGTTATAGGGTTCAAGACTACCATGATAGCAGCTTGGCTGTCAATAATTATATTTATTTTCCTCCTCATGTAGCCCCCTTTTGCAATCATTTTTGCACAGGCTGCAAGGGCGAATACCTCTGCCTGGAAGACCCGTTGTATGTTTCCCCAGGCTTATGGATATCCTCTGATTAGGACTGAGCTCACAAATATCGACTCCTGTGGCCTGGCTGGATTTGGATCCGTCCGTGAACCAATTATCAATAGCAGTGATCTCACTACGTGCCTGATCTGGAGATTTTCACCTTTTCAGTGAAGATAATTTCGTGTCCGTGGGCATTTGTATCAAAAGCCCGTCCAGCATCGTACCCGTAGTATCAGTGTACCCTCCGACCCTAATGTTGGGATGCCACAAGTTGTTGGCGTTCAATCTAAGAATCGCATTCAAAACCTACGCTTTCACATAAAGCCCCAGCGGGGGGAGGCCCATAATGGTTTCCAAAGAAGCGGTCCCTATGCTGTTGATTACACCAGTGATTCCCAGTAATGCCTGTCTCTGGACAGCGGTTAGCAGCTTCACTGCGGAGATTCTCCATTTTGTTCTCAGAGATTCCGCTAAATATCTATCTAATAATCGCGAGAATTGAGTTCCGTAAGGTCGAACACAGCACCCCGCAACCGATTCGAGAACTAACGGTCCTTGCAATCTTTAAAGCCCATTTTTATTATTTAAAATATTTCTTTTCTCTTTATCCCCATTTACGTAGTAGATTTTGCAGTATATTTCGCGAAGACCGGAAGCCACACCGCACGGACAGAACGGACTGGCGGTGCTTCCGGATTGCGGATATAATGACGGTCGGGGTCATAAAAAAAAATGACGACTAGGGATCTGTTAAACGGGAAGTTACGTTTTCGCGGGCGTTTTATTTCGGTTTCAGGACGAAACGAGGATACGCAGCGATACAGGATGATGATAATGTTAAACGAACGTGTCATATATATATTTTTTTTTTCTGGATGGGTCGTTTTTAAAGACGTTAATGCGAGAATATAGCTATATATATATATATGCGGTAAAAAATGTTATTCCGGCTACGGAGGGGTTTTTATTAGACGAGTTTCGCATGTAAAAAAAAGACGTTTTTTTTTTCGCTACCCAAAATCATTAAATTTTATTTTATGCATGTTGTTAAGGAAAATTCACTGTAGCTCTTTATTAAGTTTAAATTAATTATTCGTGACTGTTTATAACAGTATTGTATACATTTGTTTTGTCCTAACCCGACTCCGTAGTTTGGTTTTGTTACGTCCCCATATTTAGATTTAAGTTCCTTCAGTTCTAAGAAGTTAATAGTGAAGACACCTTTCCCTTTTTCGATTCTTTCTTTATTCTGTCGGACACCCTCTTCATTTTGTAATTTACGACCACTAGAGTTCCTTTGTACACCATACGCAATCACTTTTGTAACCCCACCAAGGGAAAATGGTCAGTGTAACAAGGGACTACTAGTTCAAAACCATATTGTAATAAGCAGTTCTGTTCCGACATTTCAAGCGACAATACATTTGTAAATATCTTACTATGTAAATATATGAAATTACAAAAAAAGGGTTTTGTGTGTTTTGTTAGGGAACACCAAGCTGCTCGAGTGGAAATAAGAGATTTAATATTAGGGACGCTACAATGAGCACCTAGCTCAAGTACCCAGACTAAAGGTGCCCACCTTAACTAAATGAATGAAAAATGAATGAATAGATGATATCGTTCCCTTATAACATTGATAACGTTATTAATCTCATCTAGTTCTTATAAATCGTCTAAAACGCTTTACCAGGTGAAATATGATCAGCTGAAAATCCACAAATCGACTTTAATACCTTAATAAGAATTATCATTATTAACGGTATTTTTTCCAAATGTCCGCACCAATGAAAGGAAGAGCATTGCTGACGGAACACGCACACTGAAGGATTAAGTTTCGGCAACGCCTCATCAATAATGCATGAACATCGTCCGACGTATAATCGTTATGTGAAAAATTACGGACACAGCGATAAAACAACGGCATAAAACTTAATTTTATATCTCTGGAGTTCATCAATGCACTTTAGGTAGGACGTATGTATTATAACTTTGTAACTGTTCATGCTGGTATATACATTAGTGTATAGATTAATAAGAAAGGAAAAGGTTCAGCGACCTTCTGTTTTTCCGATAAAAACAAATAGGTACTACATCGTAAACTTATTAGTACTTACATAATTTAGATAATTAACTTGATGTATGGATTCTTGGTTAGGTATGTGTTACTGTTATATTGATAATAAAATGTTGTTACTGTCGAAAATCTTGTTCGCCCTGTATCTTCGTAGCAAAGGGGTTTTTCAAAAATCATCACAGGACAAAATATTCTTAGAATAGGCCAAGGAATAACCCCTTGAGTTTTACCTAACACCCTGTATATTACTTAAATCTGTATTGATTTACGCAGTAATTGAGAGTGAACAGAAAACCACCTATGAAGTTTTGTATTCCTAATTTTATTTTAGGGTAATATATGGCGAAACAAGGAACTCTATTCGATAATGTTTCGGGTGCAAACTATAATCTTTTCACGTACACGGAGAAAAATTCTGGATGTGATATCAATAATCTAAATTCATTGAATAAATTTGAATCGACAGAACGAAATCTGTCATTGTTATAATGAAATTATTTACAATATTTAAGTAACAACAAGATTAAATCATTGTATATCAGTCCATGCATAATATTTGTTATGGTAACTATATTTTCAAACGTTCAATAAATAATTTTATTAACAATATGAATATGGACAAATATATTGTTAGTCTTACGTAAAATTGTCACAAAATTATTCACGATATGAACGTAATAAAATATTAAATAATACCTTCTTCGTTAGTTCAATGGTTTGCAATTTATTGCAAGAATCAACAGATAGCATATTTAATGAAAGGTGTACGGCAGTGATTGAATTGCCGATTTACGCCACGGTCGCTGACTGAATGAGTGTTCGTTGTGTGGCCCCCAGAGGGCGATCATCTAAATTCGTGAACTCTAAGAGGAAAATGTAGAATAATACTTGGGACACAATACTGATAAAAATGAATATGGTCTTGGAGGAATATTAAAGACGTTTGGCAGGCAGAAACTCACATTTCTATATGCCAATTCCTCCACAAAGGACCATGAGGATCCCCTGCCATGGTGGCATTTTAACGGTTAATTATTTCAGCATTTTCTTTTGACGCCTTTTTTTTCTTTGGTAATCACCAATGTTTGATATCAATCTTTTAATACTATTTTTACCGCATTCCAATTAAATAAAGCTTAAGTTGATAATAGTAACAGATACATGAACCCACAAACAGTGTAATAACTTAGAACACCTTGTATACAGGGTGATTCTCAATATATGCGACAAACTTTAAGCGCTGATTCCTGGGGTTATTTTGATCATAAAAGTTTATAAGAACATATGTCCAAAATCTCTTAGTTCTAAAGTTGTACAATGTTTAGTAGTAAGTTAACATAATTAATGTTTTTATTATAAATTAACAAAATAATTAGTAAAACAAAATTAACTTATACTAACTGTTGAACATGACCGCCCCCAACTGCAATACAAGCTTCTATCCTCCTTCGTATTGACTGGCGAGTCCGTTCTAAAATACCAGGGGTATTTCGAATTGTTTGAAAAGCTGCGATAATACGATTTCTCAATTCATCGACATTTTCAATGGGAGTCGTATAAACTAATGATTTAAGGTGACCTCAGAGAAAAAAGTCCAAAGAATTTAAGTCTGGAGACCGAGAAGGCCACGGTTGTGAACTTCCCCGTCCTATCCACCGATCTGGATACGTATTGTCCAAAAACTCGCGAGCAACTAAACTAAAATGCGCTGGAGCACCGTCATGCATAAAATACATTTGTAATCTTAATTACAACGGAACTTCTTCCAGCAGTAGGGGTAGCTCCTCTTCAAGAAAATTGCGATATACCTACCTCGCTATTTAACCGCATCGGTAAAAAATGTGGACCTATCAAGTCTCCAACAATTCCGGCCCACACATTGACAGAGAATTTACGTTAATGACGGGCATTCACTAGTTCGTGCGGATTTTCTTCGGCCCATATGTGATTATTATGAAAATTAATAATCGCGTTTCTAGAGAAAGTAGCCTCGTCAGTGAAGAATACTTGAGCAAATGTCAGGATTTTGTGCGATTTTGTGTTGCATCCATTGACAAAAGCCACTCTTTGCCGAAATCTGCCGCAAAGTGCCTGCACCGTTAAATGTGATATGATACAACAGTTGATCTTTCAATATTCTCCAAACTGTGGCCTGACTATGTTTAAAGCAAACGCAATTTTTCTGGTGTTTGTAGTAGGAGTTCCTCAATTTCATTAGTACCATTCTTCAACTTATGGAGTTCTCACTGTAGATGGGTGCCAGTTATCAGTCGTCCGTTTTTTTTTTTAAATTTCCCGTTTCACTAAGGCGTTGGTGAAGACGGGCAAATATTGAATGATGCGGGATGATACGGTTCGGGTATCGTTCTTCATAAAGAGTCTAACAGCACGCGAATTTCCATTGGCAAGACCGTAAACGAAATGCATATCACACATCTCAGCATTCGTGTAATTCATTTTAGAAAACAGAAACTGGCAAGAAACTGAATGAATACTCTGACAACTATTGACAAATATTGAAATGACAAATAAACAATTCCCTCTCAACACAATAGTTTTTGAAGAACCAACTGTGATATTATATCGTGTTAGTCATAGTTCATAATTTATTATTAAACATTCAATAACTTTAAAACCAAACCGTTTTGGACATATACTCATATAAACTTTTATGATCAAAATAACCTTAGAAATCAGCTCTTAAAGTTTGTCGCATATATTGAGAATCACCCTGTATATTAGAATGTAAGAGAAAGAATTGGATAACAGGAAAGTTAAAAACTAAATCTGCAATTAGAACAACTGCGTGTACACGTGCAATTTTCACTTTTTAAATAAAACTACCGAGGTAAAATTGCTCTCAATTGCCACCAATTAATTAAAAGCACATGCCGAAACTCGTTTCACTATATTTAGATAGTAGATACCAGGTACTAGCACGCTTTATCGTATTTCTAAGTTTGTACATCTGGTAAGCTACTTTTAAGGTTGCGCATTTTACGCAATCGATTTTCGCAAACAACTTGTTAATGTTTTCGCATCTTCATCTGGTGAATTTTAATTTTAAACTCGATAAATATATTAATGCTTTTCGCTCATCCTCACCAGCGAGAATGGAAAATGTTAGGCGTTATCTTAATGCTTTTAGGAATATTTCGGGGGATGTAGGTTAAATTTAAGTCAGTTTTAACGTGCGGATGGCGTATTAGAGCCTTAATTGACGGGAAAATCCAGTTTAATTTCCTGCGGCTCTAGGAGTTATGTCGTCAAAATATGCTTTAATCGCCAAGCAGTGATGAGCATAATTTAAAACAGGGAATATAGTTTGGGGGTTGAAATGTTTTGCTTAGGAAACTAATAAGCCTTTAAGGATTCGTTCGCAACTTGGATTGTTGATAACACATGTCATATTTACTGTAAATTTTTTTAATATACGGGGTATTCCACGTAACTGGTTCATTAAAAGTTTATGATGTTCTATTATTTACTTATATTTGAGATTTTGGCACCAGTATCTATTCGATTGGAACTATAAATGTAAAATACCTTAACCAAAATATCACTTCCGGTTGACCGGAAATGGATGTCAACTTTGTTATTTTAAATAGAATCATATAATTTTTTATTCATTTTTGGATTCTACAACTATAAATACGTCAGTGTTCATTAGCTATTCCTATAGCTACATGTTGCCGTTTTTGAGTTATTTAAGTTTTTCTTTTTTTTAGTCATAATCATTGCATCATTGAGAAATTAATATCTCGGTTAATACTGCAAGTAGAGACTCCAAATTTGCTATGTTATGAATGTAGATATAACCCTAAGAAACGGTAAGCACACTTTACATTCTAACATACAGGGTGTTCAAAACTGAGGAACAAAAAACCTTCTTAGTGGGTCTTGAAGATGCTAAAATATATATATAAGGTTTTTCCTTTTATTATAAACTATATTAGCTATAATAATAATAATAATAATAATAATACTTTATTACGTCCAACAGCAAACAAGCCAATTACAGGACGAAAAGAGTAAATTAATGGCGTTGCGGTAACATAATATAGAAATAAAGATCATGATCCTAGTATAACAAAGAAAATCAAAGTTATTACATGAAATTTGAAACTAACTTAAAAAATACAAAAGGCACATATTCTTAGATTCAAATACTAATCCATATCATAATACAAAGTGCAAATCAAAAGTTACATACACAAAACAACACTTACTCACAGTCCGCATACAGTTCATTGAAGTTTCTTGTCATATGAGATATTGGGGATTTTATCGACACATTAGTTCGCGCACGGGGAACACGAAACGTTGTGGTTTTCCGTGTAGTGAAAAACGGTACATTAAAGTCTACCAAGGCAAGCAGTGAGGGGCAATCCACTTTGTTCAAAAGTATATTCAATAGAACTTGGCACTGTAGTAAGTACGTCGGTCGGATAACGAGCTGAATCCATGAATACTACGTAGCGTGGCATAATCGGAGTTGCGTTCAGGATATGTTCCAGTAACTCTATACGACAAATATTTCAGAAAGCGCTTTTGTATTCTTTCAATTGCTAAGTGTTGAAAAGTGTAGTAGGGATACCATATTATAGAACAATATTCAATACGGCTTCTGACAAGCGTGCAATATAATGTTTTCATAGTCTGGATATTGTTGAAATTTCTACAAGTTCTTATCAGAAAGCCTAGGTTTCTAGAAGCAGAGAGACAAATAGACTCTATATGTTCGTTAAAAGTCAGATGGCAGTCAAATATTACACCGAGGTCTTTCATCTGCGTGTGTCTTACTATAGACTCCGAATTGATAAGATACGTGTAAACCAGTGGATTTACTATTTTGGAAAATGACACCACAGCACATTTATTGACATTTAAAGATATTTTGTTCTCTATACACCATTTTTCCACCTTGCATAGATTTTCTTGCAAATTGACACAATCTTCAACAGTGTTGATCACATTGTAAATTTTCAGATCGTCAGCATATCCTAAGCATTCACATGTAAGAGACTGCAGAAGATCATTAATATATATATTAAATAGTAGGGGTCCCAGATTGGATCCTTGGGGAACACCAGAGTCCATAGGAAATAATGCTGACGAATATCCATTGTAGAAGACGTATCCTTTTCTCTCTGACAAGTAAGATGTCATCAACTGGGTAAAAAACGGACTGAAGCCAAAACCATCTATTTTCGTCAAAAGAATATTGTGGTCGATAGAGTCAAATGCTCTGCTCAGCTATAAATTATTCGTAGTACATTGAAAAAACTACAGCGTTTTGGCTCACAAAAAAAGGCACCTAAATGTATCTCTCTGATTTTGATAAAATTTGGTAAGAATGCAGAACACCAAAAAAATATTTGACACTGAATTTTTTCGCGTCCTATATTTATATTTCGTTCTAAGGAGTGTAATGGCGGCTCAAAGTTTTCCCAAAAAACACACTTTTTGTAATATTTCAGAAACGAGAAGAGATATCGAGATCTGGTAAAGATTAAATCGTTCCTTGATAGCAGTCGTACATTTTAGGTTGAAAAGAAACCACCGGCTGGTTAAGTGGTTAAAAAATACAATTTTTTCTCACCCATGTTCTTGTATATCATAAATTCAATTTTTCTTTTTTTTTAATCTTCAAGCTACATGAAAAATAAAGGTTACACGTTTTTAGACTTTTTTCTAAACGCTCATTTTAGGAAGTTATCGTCATTTTTATGTGAAGGCAGAAGAGTACAGAAGACTATTTCCCTTCATGTTTTTGGAATTAAACTTAGTGCCACATTGTATTTCAATTAAAAATCGTTTGTTACATTAAAATATAAATAAGTAAAGTGATACGTAGAAATAGTTGTGCCAGAAAAAGTTCGTACGTTGTCATCTCGTAAATATAAATGACTTTTTCGCGTCTTGACAAATCAATGTGTTTATGTTTGCCAATGCATGCAATTATTATTATAAATGAACCTTTAAAAATAAAATTTAAATTAATTAATTAAAAATTATAAAGTATATAATCATAAGTGTCTGATTCCATTTGTTACAGCTCTCAGTGAATTTGAAAGCAAGACCTATTAATCTTGGAGACCATCCCAGCACAGTGCGCACCCCACTCCAAAGTTTCGTCTAATTCGACGAGGAGAAATTTCACACTCCTCACAGATCGAAGAGGAACAAAATTGTGATTCGATTACTTGGAGTGCAAGAACATATAGTTAGTTTTAGATAGGTTCACATGCAACTTATTCGCAGAGAACCATCCCTCCAACTGGACCAACAGCGCAGCCGCTAAACCTGATAAAATTAATAATGTCATTAATAAAAATAATAAATAAAATTGGGCCTAAAACAGATTCCTGGAGAATACCTAACAGTAACAGGTAAATGTAAAGATAAAAATTGTTTAACATGATTATTAAATGAAATTTTAAGAAATTGACGTCTACCAGAAGGGAAGGACACAAACCATAGATAGATAGATAGATAGATAGATAGATAGATAGATAGATAGATAAGATAATTTTATTTCAAAGAACAAAACAGAAACATAAGTGGATTGAAACAAGTGAAGTAATTAACAAACCCCAAAGAAGTGACATATTAAATTATATATATTATATATTAATTCAAAAAAAGTAAGATGATTAGCAGAAACAGCAAAATTTTAAAAAAAATACCTATTGTATATTTATGTTTAATAATAATAATTTAAATGTTACTAATTATTGGCATTCTACTTTCACATATACCTAATTACACATTACATCACCAACAGTCTGTGTAAATTAAACCTTCTTTTGTACCTTCATTATAATTGTAATATTTAATTTGAAAAGAATAAAAAAATAAAAAATAAACATGCCTTTGCAATATTCGAATCCAAGCAATACCGATAACACGCCAGGCGTTTTACCGCTACGCTATTATGGACTTGTAAGGTAGTTACGTATTTAATTACCTATGCGGGATATAAAACCATATTATAGGCTCTAAAAGTTTAACATATGGTCATCTATGGGTAATATTTTACAAAAGTACTCTAAAGAGTCCCCACGATAAACTGATAAAATCGGAACCACATTTGAGTTTAATATTTGGGCGGGGCTCTCCTTATTGTTAGTACTAGATGAATCTATTTAACAATCAAGAATTGAATAACTGCATAAGCTAGTGTTACCATAAATTTGGCACAGATTTGACATAGATCTAGCAATTATTGTTATCTTCAGCGTTTAGTTGCTTTTTCATCCAGTGATTTCGATAAACTTGTTAAAATAAATTGCTTTCCCGTATATACCGATCGAAATTTAATAAAAAAAAAAGTCAAACGTATCACTATATAAAGCTCTATTACTCCTATATTTGATTTTGGTTCAGTGACCACCGAAAGCACACAATCTGACAGCCTCAGTGTGCTCTCGCTCGTCTGCTACCAACACAACGATCCCCACAGTCTATTGTGTATATTGTCTGGACGCTAACATAGGGTTTCCAATCTGAAATTCCGTCGGATTTTATTAAAGTTTCCCGTACGATTCATGAGTTTCGCTAGAACGACCTTCTTTCGACCTAGACGTATAAAGGCGATCCTGGGGAATGCTTTTACTTTAACGCTATGTTATATTGGCTAAAGCGTTGACCTGTTTTCTTTTGGTGTGTCACATTAAGATGATTTTGGGAGGTGTTATTTGTTGTACGACTCATACTAAGGGTACACTGAGAAAGAGATGCAATTAAATAAAAAATTGATTAACTTTGGTTTTTATATCATGTTCCAAACGATAAAGAAATCCTTTTCCTCAGAAAATTGTTTATTTTTAATTGAAAGTATCGTCTGTTTTGTTCGAAGACCTATTTCTACTAAGTGTCATGCTTTTCGACGAAAAGTAATCGAATAAATGGAATGCATAGTTTGTTAATATTTAATAATGTCTTTTAACTTCTATTTAAGCAAGACACGCATTAACATAATTCATGTTATTAATTATTACATATTAACAACCATATTTTGTTTGTTTTAAAGTATTATTTGAATTATAAAGAGTATTTAAATAAAAAAGGCCGAACGTTTTGGTGTTTTGCGTGGACACGCATGTAAACATTGAATTAAAAACTTTGCCTTTAAGGAAAATACCAAGCACCTGTAATTCAAAGCTGAGTGGCTTTTTTTTACGCGGAAGTAATTTTTTAATTCATTGTTCCCACGTACATAAGTCTCAATACACAAGCAAAATGAACAAAAGTGAATATTTTTCGAGCAAGGTTAAAAAAAAGTTTCAGATATAATAGGAATATTTTCAGTTAATGCTGTTTCCTTATAAGCCAAGGGAAATTTACAGCAGTATATAAGTGTTTGAAGGTTTTAAAACTGTATACGGGGAAAAAAACGATAATTGTTGTTTTCAACCATCTTTTATGTATTGTTACAGTTCACTAAATAGTATCTTGATTTAGGAAATATTAAAAGTATTCCCTGTAGTTCAAGCATAACAAATAATTTGTAGTAATTTATTTGAAGCTAGCGCAGTAATTTATTAATTTACTAAAATATTACATGGAGTAAACAATAAACACGCATTTTTATTTTCGTATGAGCGTTTTCTCTCCATAGATAGCGCAGATGAGCAGATATACTTTATGTTAGTAGAGAAATTGTCGCATAGATGGCGCCATCTCCTATTTCTTCCAGTAACAAGATAAATATTCTCGCAAAAAAAATGGCTGGAAACTACGATTATAACCAGACATCTGTATATTACCAGAACACTACATGAAGAAGTCACCTGGCCTATTGAAAGAACGATTTCTCTAGGTCGCACAACTAGATGTGCTGGGGTGGTCACTGGCGACCAACACACCTACCTGCTAGGATTTACACATTCTAACGGCAAAATCTCTCCTTAGTGCAAGGGTTTTTGGAGATAATTCATTTTCATTTCGATTGAAAAATGATCAACGGGCCATTTTGTTGTGTTTATGCTTAAGTTAAAAAATGAACAAATATTATAAGAAAAAGGAAAACTTTGATCATGTTTTACGGGTTTTCTTTCCAATCGCATAGTTTTCAACGTTCAAAATGAAGAAGGACTTGAATCACTATCAAGATCTTTCACCTATAAAAGAATAAGAATGAACTGGCTCAAGGACAACGAATTTATTTCCGAATAAATTCCTGAATTTAGAAAATATATTCCTTTTCAGGAAACACAAATCATGTTGGCCAAATATAAACGCAAAAAATTTTGTGTTAATGCAATTCCTTTTAAATAAAAAGGATATAAATATAGATGAGTTCTGAGGTTACGAGGGCCAACACTCAGTGGATACTCCTTTCTCAGTATGAAGCAATATGTTTCCTTAATTTTAATTTAGAAGGCTGCAAATGACATGATTACCTCGACACGTTAAAGAATGAATTAGGTGTCCCGCAGGGGGTCGGTAACTCGGTCGATTCTCCTTTTTACTTATATAATGATGTAAAAGAAAATTATTGTTGTAGATGCGGGCGCCAACTTTAGTTTATGCGGATGACTACGCTATAATTTTGTCTGACAGTAAGATCTGATGATGAGCTTGAAGCATAGGTGCAGATGCATTTGTGTGGAGACGGCGTGGCTTTGCAACCATGGTCTAATTGCTCATAAAAATAAACACGCGAATTCCGTTGTCTTTCATATTATCAAGAGGGTTGCTCCATCACTGGATCTTCGGTGGATAATAACAATCTATATCGACAAAGCGAAAAAAGTAAATTCCCTGGATTAGTAACTTGATCAGAATTTAAATTGGGAAAGGTCATTGTAAACAACTAATTGTCTAAATTGCTTTGGCATACCTTTCCATAACGTGAGATACTTTTTCTAATCAAGAACAAACTGGGATCGGATTATGCGCTTTGGTTGAATCTATGATGCGTTACGGGGGTTATGTTTCTGGGGCGACTCACACAATATGTGTATTATTTGTTTTCATTGCGCAGAAGCGCATTTATAAGTTATATATATCGCAAGGAAGTGGGTACAACGCATCGTGTAGTGAATATTTAAAAGAATTACAAAAATATAACACTACCACATTTATATTATAGTGTGGAAATTGTGTATATGTTTTTAAAATATGGACAAATTTGTTAGATAATGGGACAGTCACCATTACAAGATATAAGACGTTATGGGGTTTTTCGCATTCCTTTTTTGCTATTAATTAAATTATACCAAGAAGGCATCCTGAAGTATAGTTTAATATTTAAAGCGCTTTACTGTTCCGGATTAAGGAATGCGAAAATATCAAAAAATTTAATAATAATATATTGCTCTGTTTTTCAAAACCAATGCCCGGGATTTCCAAAAACTTTATTTTAACATTCAATACATTCATTATATGTCAATGTTTTACTTTAATTTAATGGTTGTCCGGTTTACGATTATATTTTTTTTTTTCTTTTTTTTTAATAAAATCTCAAATTTAAAAATTTAAAATTTAAAGAAAGTGGTTTTCAAATACACCCCAGCGATCCCTCTCAAAAGTAATGTGCAAGAAAACTGTGAAAAGTGACTTCCCTGTTGCTAGGGTGGCACGGGCGCTTCAAAGGACCAGACGTCCGTCAGAATCGACTCCGCGCTTATTAAGAATAGGCAGTTTTCTCACCTAACAGGCGCACCCTCAAAGACCTTTCTCGTTAATAAAATTTGTATAAGTAATTATCAAATCGATGTAAACACTTACTGACAATAAAAAACAACGTTTCAAACCAAAACAAGCTTATCTTAATTATTACCAAAGCTATGTCCTTAAAAACAAGTGAGACTCTAATGATCACAAAGGTACGTAAAATGAATCAGAAAAATACTAATAAACATCTTATACAAAACACGTCTTCAAACTCTCCTGGGCATTTTAAAAACTAATGAGGTTATGGAACGTCATAATAAATAAATTAAATATCAAATAAATAACGGCGCCATCTATCTGTAAACGGCAAATACTAAATTTTTATAGCAAACATATCTATTATTATATTATTTGTTAAAGATAGCTATTTTATAAATTCAAAATTCGTGATAATTTTATACAACCCTAACAATAAAAATTACTAAATACTAACTAAATGGCGTTCTTATAAATAACCCCAATTATCGTATGGTGAAATATATTCACAAAAATTAAGTATCTGATTAAAATGAAAAGGGAACTAATTAATCGTTCTGTTTAGTGAGGGGATTCTAACTTGAAAATACTAACTTGGAAAGGAACACGACGCTGGCAATCTCGGGCACTGGACTGCAGTTTCTAAAGAACGGGCCCCCGGTCCGGCCAATGGCTTGGAAAGGCAAATCTGGTCGGGATCTTCGAGGATATTTTCTTGGCAAAATTTCAGGTATTCAATATGGATTCAATAAACAGAATTGTATGATACTTTTTAGGTAAAATTCTCGGAACTTGATAAATTTTAAGCACTGTGGGCAAAAACGTCATAGTAGAAAAATTAAGACAACCGTCGTGTCTGGAACCACCAACAGAATGAAGAATCAAATCATATCAAGTCAACAGCCTCGATGTACCACAGGCGACCAACCTGAATTTTGAAAAATAAAGCTAACCGTCATAAAAAATCGTTATTTTCTATAGTTTGAGGGGAATACGCCAAACGTGAACTCAAAAACACCCGAGATGAAAAATCTTCTCCGAGCAAAAATATAACATACATAAAAAGGATACCAGGTCAGTTGAAATTAACATATAAAATAAAGTTTACATTATAAATAAAAGCAATTATTTAGCACCTAAGCTGAATATTATTCATTTTAAATAACTATCTTTAAACAAATTCATAATCGCCTGTAATAGTAAAGGCAATGAGTACACGCCTCACTTTTGATTAACTTGTTTCTTTAGTCTAGAACCTGGTTGTGAATGCCTTTAATAGATTCCATACCTAGATATTATAGCAAATATATAATTCTTGATTTTTTAGTTTTATTTTTTATTTGTAAAATATGACGAAAATCTACACAGTTTTCAGTCTTATGTGTCAATAATATTATTATTATTATTATTATATTATTATTATATTATATATTATTATATATTATTATTATTACTTCTATCAGTGTAAACTGCAGATTAGCAAAACTGTTGCCGAAAAATCCGCCTCGCGATTAATAGAATAACCTTTCTTCCATTATCTTAATTTTCGGACTAATTTTAAAGTAACTTTCGATAATAAATGTTTCGTGTTGTAATTATAACATGTTGTAATAAAATAACACAATTAAATGCAATCGTTTCCATAGTTTTGTCACTAACAGCTGTCACAGTTTGGGGTACAATTTAAAAGTAGCTCTTGTGTTGCCAATCTTACTAAAGAATTTGCTTTAAAAATCGTCTACTCTAATCAGGAAAAACTATTTGAAGGCTTGCTACTTCTATTAGTATACCATCTACTTTGGGACACTCGGTATATACTAATAGGTGCTCCAGGGAAACTCAAACCGGTAAATTATACTATAAAATAAAACAATAAATTAGGAAGTACAAACCAGTGATTTTAATTATGGACCTCCCAGATGTACGTTTTAAATATACCTTACACGCTGTACTACAACGTAGAACGTACCTACCTACAACCTCTATTAATTCTAATTTCACCCGGAAATCAAGCATGCCTCGTTCCTGATCATTGTTTTCGACTAATTGCAATCAAGCGATTGCGCCGACGGCATACACCATATTAATAGATTGCAGATTGAACGGTAATCGAAACGGTTTTAGCCGGCAGGTGAGCACGCTCCAAGAGACTTGAGCGCACGCATCCGATTTTTCACACTCCGTAGCCGAATGATCAGATAAGCCGGCGTGAGTTCTTTCGATTGACTAATTAAATCTAGAACTGTAACGGTGCACGAGGCTTATACTATAAACGGGAATAAAACGAGCTGGTTTGGTTAATGTCGGTGTGATCGGGTGTTACACAAGGTCGCTGTTGCATGGGGAGTAAAATCAGTGGCGGCTGGTACTAAAGGGCACAAGGGCACGTGCCCACCCAACCACCAAGATAAACACAGAAAGAAATTCCCATGTAATTCAGTGCATTACTTTATTTTATTATTTTTACGTATTTTCATAACGCACTGAGAGAAATGAAATGGTTATTTCAACATTTTTCGATAATGTCACGAATTTGAGCATTGATTAACCATGTTGCATTTAAGTGAATCATAATGCACCTATTTGAAACAAACATATTGATATTTGTTGCACACTTCAGAGTTAATTTAACAAGATTATAGTGTTTCAGGCAGTAAGCAATATTTTTATCTTGTTGGTTTAATCCACAAATGGTTGATTTGACATTTGAAAAAGGTGTTCTTTAAATATTTACTATCAGTGTTAACTCAATGAAATGTAATATTTAATACTATGACATATAGGTGATCGCACATGCGTATAAGTCAGTATCCAACCTCCGTAGCAACTAAGACCTATGTTTGTAAGTTCGTAACATTAAATATTGAATAATAAAGATAATCAAAAACCATCGCGCAGTAGTAATATAAACATGGCTGCAGTCAGAAAAAAAAACAACAAAATACAAAAAAATTCAGTGAAAGGAAGAAAAGTGCAACAAACTATAAAAAAAAGTGTCAGAAAGGAACAAAACAAAATGGAGAATATAAAAATGGAGGGCGACCTAGCAAAAAATTGGAAGCAATTCAAAGAAGATTGGGAATTATATTCTACCGCGAGTGGTTGCAGTGGGACAACAGCCGAAATATACAAGCAGCGACGCTGTTACACTGTATAGGAAAAGAAGTTCGAGAAATTTTAAATAATATTGAAATTACGCTGGAAAACACATCGATCGACAGCGGGATGCAGGAACAAGACAGAAGACGCGTTTCACCCAAGGGTCGCACAAGGCTGGAAGATCATTGGAAAGAGGTGTCCGGCAATTCAAATAAGATCGTTTGTAACGATTCGAACAATTCTAGAACAGGTAGGTGTACACGTTGTAATTTCACGCATGCGCAAAAACAGTTGTCCAGCTTATGGTAAATATGTGATAAATGTAATCGTAAAAATCATTTTCCTCTAATTGTTTAAGTAAATCGATTAATATGATAAAAACCAATTCCGTTGAAAATAATAATTATTTGGTGGGTAGTATTACCAAATCGGTAAATGCTGATAACAAATTTTGGTTAAATGTTGTTATTAACGATTTATTATGAAACGTTAAATTGTACTTTCCTTTCAAATGTATAAATAAAACCTTTATAATTTTTTAGTTATGTTATTAAGCTAATATAAGTTTAGTATATAATGCCGTAAATGTTTTTCTTCTATTACCTACTATAGTCTTCCTAATTAGGCAATATGTAGCTATGCGTTGCTATCAATGAACTAATTGCTGAATATGCGGGCGAATTTTTAATTTCATCGATAGATCCATCAATTACAGTATATCTCTGTTTAATACATTAATGATACAGTAATAGATGGATCCATCGATGAAATTAAAAACTCGCCCGATCAGTAACGTGATTTTAAGCAAAATCGAAAATGGTTCCACTAACAAGAAAATCTTTTTTGTATAACCACCTAAAGGTGTTGAATTAATTACATGCAAATAGTCATTCGCTGAATACTACCGGTAGGTTAAATAAAACAATATGAAAATGTTACCAAAGATGTATGTACTTGTTTGGATCACATCAGCCCTGGAAAACCATTACGACAAGCTACACAACAAACCGGTATAAATACACATACTAAATGAATCAGTTCAGAACGCTAAAAGACAGACACTCATCATTATCATCTGTATAAAATTTCTGTTGTGCAGCAATTATTATCACTAAATTTTGGGAAATTATTGTCATTGGTTCAATACAAATTTAAGGTATGGCTACTTTAAACTTGCGTGGATACGTTAAGACAAGTCATCCCAAGTTCTTAGTTTATATTATATTTTTGTTGCAGATTAACCTATGAATATAAAAAGCATGTATTATTGCCCATTTACTACATACCTATCTTGTGTAAATTATGAAGAATGTCTGATATAAATTACGATATGATATAAATGTCATATCGTAATTTATACATATATTTTAATGTATACTGTTTAAACCTTCTATACCTTTAATTAAACCTTGTTGTATTTGTTATCAGAAATATAGTGTTTTGTAAAATGTTTATTATTTTATTTTTGAGTGGGAGTTATTTGAATGCACGCATACTTACGTGCAATTTTGGTGCACTACCCCGCTGACATTAATGTATATTAAGTTTGCGTATGCACTATGAAATAAGAATCTTCACGCTACTGCGTTTTATTAGCTAACTTCATTCGGAACAGTGCACATATTAGGAGTATTTGTATCTTATAAAAAAAAATATAATCAAAAAATGGGTTTTTCTCAAGCTAGATAACCGATTTATCACTAAGCAGGCTTAAAAATCCACCCACTCTTGTCTTTTGACATACAATGAGTTGGAACTGTCACTGTCAGAATCGCATACTTTTATTCGTGTCCTTTCGTTAGTGATATTTGCTTTTTTTTGGATATTGTGCATATGTTTAAAAAAAATAGCTGTTGAATATGGATGTGAGATGTATGTACATTATTATACAGATCAAACAGTCGACCTATAGTCAGGGCATCGCAGGTCGGAACTAGTCGGGAAAGGAGATAGCAGGAATTACTCTATTTCGACAACAAAATGCAACTGTACGCTGTCTAGTGAAGTGTTGTATCACGTGGTATCACCAATGCATCTACTTTTCACTTATCGAATGGTTCCGACATATGATACCCCGACCTAGGTCGACTCTATAACATTATTTAATTATTTTATTATTAACATTGCACGTTTACAGACAATGTTTCTTGGAAAATTTTTTGTAGTACACATTTTTGAGATATCAATAATTTTTGATAGGTGTCCGCACTTGGCGAGTTATATTGATTTCGCAAAAATGAATCTTAAACTAATATCAGTTATATATTGCAATGAAATTTTCCACCCCCGTCCGCCATTTTGTGTTCTCTTCATACAAAGCTAGCAAATAAATTTCGCCATGGTAGTTTTCTGTTATTTTCTTTCTAGATCTTTCACAAGCGGTCAAGACATTTACCAGAAAAGCATTATATGACATCCTTAAAGAATACAAAGGGATAAAAATTGATGAAATCGTAATGGAAGAAATTCTGCAGAGGACAAAATGTCCACCTAATCAAAAAACGGTTTTAAGTCCAGTTTTGAGATATTTTAATAGAGTGATTTCAAGAAGACATGGGCAGCCGCTAGTTATAAAGATGAACGTTTTTTTTGAAAAAAAAATAATTATGACTCACTTCAATTGAAGTGCCGTACTGGGCTGCAGAACCTGACATAAACCAGGACGCCTACTTTAAACATTCAACGCACTTCAGGGAATAAAGACGCATCAACACTTATAAAAGAAATAACCTCCTCACCAACCAGAGCTAAGAAAATTCGCAATGTGATTGCTTCCGTTGAAAACGACAAATTTGGTGCTACAATTTGATAGTAAACTTTGCTACAAATTGTACTTGTCCCTGTAGTACTACAATGTGTAGTAAAACTAGCTATATAACTGTAGTAACATTTCCTACATTTTTCTCCCTGTGAGGAAACAAAAAAAATCTTTCATGGGTTTGCTAATATCTTAATATCCAGATATTACTTATTTTATGTTAACAAGTTAAACAACGCATATAACATGCTTTATCTGTGCGTACAAATACATTAGCTAATCATAAACGTAACATATTCCAATCGGTTCAAATTGTATTCCACAGAATTTGCATATATAAAGCATTACAAAAAAGGAGATCTGTATAAATCTCTAAAAACCATATTCCCTGATTCCCCGTAATCGACAAGCAACCTGAATTTTATTCTCAGCATAATCTACTGGCATGTGTAACGTGAATGGAAAGATAGATCCGGCAAAATCTCTTGCGCGCAATAAAACTACAATGCGAAGTAAACGACATGGAAGCGCGCTGGTAGGTAGTAGTACTCTGTCAAGGGCAAAAGTCAGTCGAATATATCCGCCAAATTTTACTACCACCCGTTTATTGGCTTCTCTTATTTTATTCTCTATACTTTTTGGTGTTTGTCGTTTTCGGGAAACGATAAATTTTATTAAACGTTCCTGAAGAAACTAAAATCAGAATTGAAATTCGGACGGATAGAAGGAGTTTCAGCCCGTTTTGATTATACCTTTAAACGGAATGTGCCGGAATTTTTAGCTTTAGACATTTAGCTTAACTATAAATAAACGATTATGCAAAAACGTGAACCTCATTTTGAATTCCTCAGACAGATGTATCCTAAATGAAATTATACGGGATGAAGACTGTGAGATATGAGTAACAAATTGCAGGCGACATGCAAAACAGGGTTTGAGTAATGCATCTGCGGCTAACAAAGATTTAATGGTAGGTTGTTCCAAGTAAAATTTATGACCCGTTATTTACATATATATGTACCTCATCGGGATAAAGTCATGTAAATGCTTGCTTTTATTTAGATTTGTGCTTTTGCCTTTCAACTTTCCAAATTGTGCTCAATGTGAGATTAATTAACAATTTATAAAAATCTATTTTTGCTGTATTATTTACGTATTTTGCATTTTATAAAAAATACTTACCCGCATTTTGCCGGAGAAGTCACTAATAATTTTACAAATCAGTTAGCCACGCTATGGAATCTTACCTGTAACAAAAGATGACATGTATTACAATAATATAGTTTCTTTAATATTATGTATATTTTATATGGGCCATTCTTACACTGATAAAAAGGTTTCTTTGAATCCAAGAAATATTTCTTTGCTGGTATTTAAAAGAACCATTTCTTTCAATTAATGCATATTTCTTTTAATTAAAAACGAATTTCTGTCATTGAAATAAATCTAACTAAATCCAAAAATGAGATAATATACCGGATGTTCCATATATATTATTTTTTATTCTACAACAATATATTGGCACAAAAATTCATCTATTCAATAGAAAGGAAATATAATTTACTAACGATATTCTATACAACTTACAACACATAGATGCAATAGTATTATCAAAACTCGAGAGTAAAAATAGACACAAACATTTATTACACGCAATATTTTCTTTTTTATTATTATTTTGGAACGGGCTTTAACGGATTTTCTCGATCATTAAAGAAGTAGGTCAGGTAATTCGCAGCAGCTGAGCAGTAATATTTTAGTGGCCAAGTATCCATAACGAATAAGGAGCATATGTTTTGTGAATTAACTGTTTCTCTTTTCCTCGCTGTTGTTATGTTATTATTGAGCATATTTAAAAGAAAATTTAAATAATTTAAAGACCTAATTTCCTCCTATCAATCCACTCTTCTAGTATGATTATTACTGAGCATAAAATTTGATATGGAAGTACTTCGTTATCTTTCCCTCTGGCTTACCAACAACAAAAATTTTAGGACCGATTTTAATTTCACTTTTGATAAGAGGTCTCCTATGCAGTATTGGAGATAATAATATAACTCTCCATGCTAATGACATAACCATCTTTTAAACACATGTAATATATTTGACAAAACCTGTAATTAGTTTAAAAAAATGAACTTAAAAGTAAAGTTGACCAAAAGTTTGTCAAAATGATCTATTTGATAGTCTTATAAAACTTACGTCAGCATTTTTGCAAACTATTCCCCTAATATTTAATAACTGCCCAAGGTATTGTAATATCACGCAATTATTAAATAATCATACCAAATCTCACTTAAACATTAACCAAAAACCATTAAATGATACCTGACCTATGTGACACTGCACACAAAAAAATCTATTATCAATCTGAATATTTTATTTATTCAGAAATCAAAACTTAATATATATTTGAATGAACTAAATCTTGTTGGTTAGAACATAAGAGCAAATTCTCTGAAAACACAATATACTCTTAGAACAAATAGTATAAATATTTGCATTGAAGTATTCTTCCTCCAAATGAACATTGTTATTGTTGTACGGAATAAATCTATGCAATCATAGTGAGAAAGTCTGTAGATTCAAAATAAAATCCCTTATATGTTTGGTATGATGAATTACTATATAAAATTATTAATTGTTTTGTACTGAAAACATGAAATATCAAATTGAAATTACCATAATATTGAAACATTTGAAACGAATTTTACCCCACCATTTATTGTACTAAAACTTATCTGTCATTGGTTCCCTCTTTTCAAAGGGGGTTTAGGGGTTTTTGCATATACATAAGCTTTACTTGGCGTCACTTTTTGATTGACCAGCGAACAGTGTTGTTGGTTGTGAGTGTAAGTAAATCTAAACGGATACCCTAGCCGTTTCACAGTTACTTAGAGAATGGGTTGGAATAGGGTTGATGCACAGATGCTACCATTAAAATATTCAAAGGTAAGTACGTACGTGTTATCTAATATTAAAGGATTACTGATTTAAAAAACTTTGAAATAATACTTAAAGCCAGCGCTATTGTGCATAGTAGGTGTGTACATTAACAAACATGTGTAGGTATTTACTAGTTATTAGTTTTCAGCAGGATTCCGGCAATTCCATTTTCTGATTGAAATTATATCAGTAACCAACGCCGACTAGATACCAGGCCCAGGCATTGAGTGGGAGTATCCCAAGAACACCGGTCGCAAACGGACGCATTAACTATCTATACCTTTCGCATCAATATCCCGTGCGCACTCCTGGAGTGCCCCGATACGCTACCTTCTCCCAAACATTGTAAAACTATAAAGTATGACAGTAAATTTATTTAATTACATAATATTTCTTTATTTATTAATTTTCTCCAACCAAAGTTTTTTGGTGTTACAAACACAAAATTAGTAGGTAATTATTACCCTTGAATAGTAGAAATGCTTAGATTAAGCAGGTAAGTATTATCAGTTCAATCTACTTATATTTTGGAAGCAAATAATGGAAATACTTCAAATAATACTTTTATATACTTCTATCAAATGTACATAAATTATTAACGCATAAATATGATTGATGAGTTTCCAGTTGACAAAATCTATTTACTCAAATCTAAAATAATTATTTTTGTGGTGAAAATATTATAAGTTCATAATGATTTTAGTATATTGATTACATTTAAACTAAAAAAATGTTTCGCCTAACAAATTCACGGGTTTGGAAAACTGAACAAATTTTATTCTCTATATAAATAGATCATCTTCTGCTTATCTTATCTGAAATAATGTTATATTCAATGTGATGCATTTATATTCAAATTGAGTAATATTTTTTTGTGTGGTATATTAAATTCAACATTGG